>SBJP01000191.1:0-15974 GCA_014805705.1 Cucumispora dikerogammari | reverse complement strand
AGAGAAAGAGAAAAAGAGAGAAAGAGAAAAAGAGAGAAAGAGAAAAAGAGAGAAAGAGAAAAAGAGAGAAAGAGAAAAAGAGAGAAAGAGAAAAAGAGAAAAAGAGAAAAAGAGAAAAAGAGAGAAAGAGAAAAAGAAAGAAAAAATAAAAAAAAAAAAAGAAAGAAATATCGAAACGAAACTAAACTAAACAAAACAAAACAAAACAAAACAAAACAAAACAAAACAAAACGAATAAAATAAAATAAAATAAAATAACGAACAAAGGAAGAAAGAAATAAAGAAAAGACAACCGAACGAACGAGCATATAAAGAAACGAACTAAAGATGTTTTAATTAACGAAAGATTAAAAGATCGAATAACGTTCGAGAAACAAACGAGAAACAAACGAACAAACTTAATTACAAAAGTACGAAAGAAAAAAGAATAAAAGAACAAAAGAATGAAAGAACAAAAGAGTGAAAGAACAAAAGAGTGAAAGAACAAAATATTGAAATAACAAAATATTGAAATAACAAAAGAACTAAAACGAACATACGAACGAAAAAAAGAAAAAAAAAATTAGAACAAGCGAACGGTGAAAACGAGTTAGAGCGAAGCGAAACATACAAAAGACGAACATACGAAACGAACGAGCGAAGCGGACAGTCGGAACGAACATACGAAACGAAAATACGAAACGGACATACAAGACGAACATACGAAACGAACTTACAAAAAGAAATTAAACGACAATGTAAATAAAAACGAAAAACTAAAGTTTACTAAATACTTTTTAATTTTAATTTTTTCTTCGTTTACTTTTTGTTTTTTATCTTTAACATTCATGAGTTAATATATTTTTTACAAAAAGAACATTATTAGGTAAAAAACGTAACTAGCGTTTTAATAAAAACCAATGTTTTAACTAAAGATATTTTATGGGACTTTTATCAAATTACATTATTAACTTACTATGGTTTTATTAAGTATATTTTTTTTGTAAAAGAAACAAAGAGACAGTCAATCAATTCTTATTTTTTGCTTTTGCATAAAAAAATGTCTTTTTTTGTCTCTTTATTTAAAAGCAACTTTACCTACAAAAATATTTTGATTTTTGGATTAAATTGTAAAAAAAAGTATGAGATTATAGAAAAACTTTAAAATATACAATTGAACCAGAAAATATCCCACACTCTTATAATAAACACCACACACGTCAAAATCTCTTATAAAAACAACACCAATTATTATAAACGTCTAAACATAAGCAATTGGTAAAAAATGTCGGTATAAATTTTCAAACGTCGTTAAATAGTAAAACGCTTTTTTTACCTAAAAATTAAAATAACAAAATCAAAAACAGAATAAGAAAAAAACGAAGTATACAAGTGAAACTGTTTTAATAAGCGGGAAAAATATAACTTCCCTGGATTATTTTATTTGATTATCAGTATTTTCATTATAAAAAGTATCATGTTTTTTATAACAATTTTTATAACTTCAAAAAACAGTATGGTTTATCAAGGTCTTTACAAACTAAAATGACAAACATACATCGTGTTTTTAAGAGTACACAATAGTATGTATTGTTACATATTCTGCGCTTCTAGACTTCGTTCTCAGCTGTTTTTTTTAATTATAATTTGTTTTAAGTGCTATGTTTTTTATGTTATCATATTTAACAATACTTCAAAGCATTTTTTTATGGATTCGGACTGCGCAATAAGCGTTTTCGTTTATTCAAAAAGAAATACAATCAAAATGCAGACAACATTGAACAACAAAAAAAAGTTGTTTTTTTGAATATCGATTGTTTATCGTACGGTTGTATGGTTTTTTATCATCTGGTTTGAAAAAAGTACACGGTTTTTTATTATTATATTAAACAGAGCACCGAAGTCTATGCTTATTATACCTTAATTATTTTGGACATTTTTTATATGCTATGTGGTTATTCACAAACTAAGTCTTATTAATTTGTCTACTTTTAAAATGCTTTTTTTAATATATCAGTCTGTTTCATTGTTTTTTGATTTTATTTTTTTGCAATTAATTACTTGTATGATTCTGATATTTTATGTTATGAACTGCTCTAATTAATGGAACGAGTATCTTTTTTGCTTTCCCTTTATATAAAACTTTTTTTTTTCTGGAACACTTCCACGTCTATCACTTTAATGTTTTTTTTAAAATAATTTAAATAAAAAATTATCTTATGCTTAAACGAAAACAGTAACAAACACTGAAGCCTTTCATCAACAAATCGCAATATGAAAATAATGAATCATAAAAAATGTGCATAAACATTTTATGACATCTCTTATCAAGCGCCGCAAGTAGATTAAAAAAACATTTTAAACCATGAGTTTAAAGAACAGGCTTTAACAAGTAATGAAGTAGACTTGCTTATTTACACATTTAAAGTAATATTCTGTGTTTAATACTTTTATCCGAGTTAGAGACTTCGAAGATAACATTCCCTTTAAAAGTATTGTGTTTTTGAGCATACTAATACATTCTTTAGACAATATTTTTTTTGTTATTTCTGTTAATAAACTTTGCATTTCGAACCAATTAATGTTTTCTCAACAGTTTTAAGTATATTCTTGTCGTAAATATATGTTATATTACTGTTTATATTCATAAAACAACACAAGCTCACAGTGTTAGATATAGTAGCAAAAAAAAACATTTTTTAAATTCTATTTCAGTGATTTTTCAAAATTGCTTTTTTGAACACAGCTTCGAAAATGAAAACATTATACATTTCTACGTTTTCATTTAAGTAAATAAACAGATGAGTTTTCTTTTAATTTCACAATTTTTTTGTTCTTTAAAACTGTAAAACATGAGTTTATTTCATTCGTATAAATGGTTTGAGTATAAACAATTGTTTTAACTTTTTTTTAAAATGTGATGTTTTTTCTAGGGAGATAGAGCGGCTTAATGAGTAAGATTGAGCACTTCAGTTAACTGACAAGATTTTAGAAAAATTTTTTTTTTGGCTTTTTACACCGCTTCGCTTTGTATATTGGGTTGTTATAAGATCGACTTCTGAAGTTAAAACTAATAAGTTATTGTGATCGTTCATGATAAAATCGTATATTGGTCAGTCAAAATTTTTTTATTATTAAAATTAAGAAAAAAAAACAAACCAGTGAACCTTTAGTTTTGCTATACTTGCAGAAAAAATATTGTGTTTCAGCGTAGAGCAAAAAGCAAAAAGTTTTTAATTTTTTAATTTCGCGTGTTTAAATGCTATAAATATACATTTTCGGTGTAAAAAATACTGTTTTGTATCATACCTGATACATTTTTGATGTAAAAAAAAAATTTTTGTATGATATATAATACATTTTTGATGTAAAAAACTGTTTTGTATTATATATCACATTATTTATCTAAAAAAACGAGTTTTGTATCATATATGATACAATATGTCTTTTAAAAGATAATGAAAAAACTAAACTCAAAAGACAGATCCCTAAGAAAACTAGATTTTATATCAACCTATTTTCTAAAATTACACTAAACGAAATGCAAGTTGTTTAAATAGAAAGATATAAAAATTAGAAAAATAAAACTTTGCAAAAGAAAAAGTTTTTATATTTATAGTTTGATAATATAAAAATTGTTTTTTTGTTTTTCTCTTGAATTAAGCTATAAATAAGCGAGGGTCGTATATTAAAATATATAGAAAAGAAAAAACGTTTCAATACTTGAAAGAGATGTGTTTGATATAGCAATGCATGCTTCGAGTTGCAATTTATAATTAAATAATATTCTTATGTTATTTTTTCTGTCTTCGAATTTTACTTTTAAAAACATTTGAAATTTTTGGGGTAAAAACACACAGAATTTTGTTACATTTTTTATAGTATGCGACTTTTTTTTTATAGATTATATTTATCTTTCGATGCAAAAACATTGGTTTCTAACGGCCTGTAATTATATTAGGCTCCAAAAGTGACACTCTATTTAAAAATCACTCTGTTTTTGGTATGTTTGCGGTGTTATTGTATAAGATGGTTTTTATGTCTATTGAAATTTCATAGTTAGCTATTCTTTTATGTTTTATAAGTCTATTCCTTTCTTTAAGCAAACATATTAAAGTGTTTTTTAATTAACAATAGCGTAACGCTTTTTTCGCGGCTTTAATTAACAAACTCGAAACATGCATTTCAATTAACGAGCCTGTATAGATTTGTTTTAATTAACGAGATAGTATATCGCTTTTAATTGTATATTCTTCATGATCACAGTTAATCGGTAACATATAAACCTAAATTAAATCTACAGAAAAACAATAATGTATTTCAGATACAACATAAACAATCTGTAAAATTTTAGACCAGTTTTAAAATAGCGTTTTAAACCCTTATTTACACATCTATAATTTTCTTGATTTAACTATCGTCCCGAAAAAACATAGAAATTAAATCAAAAAAAAAAACAAAAACCTTTACTTAAAAAGTATCGCCCAATCCAAAAAGAAACGCTGGTCTTATAATTTTAATAATTTTAAAAATTAGAATGAAGAACAAAAAATCAATACGCAAGTTAACTTAGAAACTAAGCCTTTCATCGAATGCACAAATTCAAATTTAAGATCACTGCCCAAAACTTTCTTTTATAAAAGACGATGTTTTTTCGTCGATTCTAAAACCTCTAATTTTTTAATGTTACAATTTGTCAAAAATACTTCAATTACAAACTTGTCTAAAAAAAACTTAAAATAATAATCAAGGGTAAGCTTTCACTGGTTTCCATTGTTAGTATTTTATATTAGGGTAAAATTATCTCAGTGTGAAAGACTTCTATGACTTAAATTTTATATGCAAGCACTGGAAAAAAGATGCATATATGTTGTACAGTTTTTGAATCTTCACATGACACTTTGGCTTTTTTATGGTAATATACTCATCAGTAGGGCAACTCAAAGTCATAAAGGAATATTCTGGCATATTTCGGAATATTTTTCTAAAAAACTGAAAAAGAATATTACTTTATCTTTTATTGAAAAATCGAAGAATAAAATAAAAAAGATATAATATATAATCAAAAACTCGGAAATATAACATAAGCTAATTTATCACATTAAAATAAAAGCGAAAGATATGAAACCGCCGTTTAAAAAAGAAAAAGTGAATTAGATGTAAGATGTAGATCTAATTTAAAAAGAAAATTTAATATATTTGGGAGATTTTATTTGAAAAAAAACAAAAATAATTAAAACTCATCTTCATATATCGTTTATATTTAATTAAAAATACCCCTTTTAATTCACTTACTTAATCAAAAATATATACCCATAGTAAAAATTACAGAACTTCCCGCCCAGAAAGTTAGATATGCGGTAAATAAGTACCCGAATGGGTTTTTTGCACGTTCTGCTGCAATACTTTTCTGTCGTCTCTGTGAAAAGAAAGTTAATTACGATAAATTTTCTCGGGTTGAACAGCATAGAAAAGACGAGTTGCATGTAAAAGCATTGTCACAATTAGGAAGTGGGGCTGCCGATCAATCAAAGCTAAATTTAACAAACGTTACTAAATCTGAGAAGATAATAATGGGTTTTTTGTCAGCCAATATTGCTTTATATAAGTTTAGAAATAAAACGTTGGTAAAGGTTTTTAATGATCTGGGTGCCCAATTTCCCTCTGAGAGTACAGTGATAAGGTCTGTTAAAAAGCTTGTTGACATCTACCCACAAAATATTAAAATTAACTTAAAAAATCACGAGATTTTTTTAATAATTGATGAAATCTAAATTTTTAATAAAAAATTTGTTAACGTTTTGGTTGGAAAAATATCGAACCCATTTGAAATACAACTAATTAAATGTACAGAACTTGCAAAAAATCTAAACTATGTTTCTATATCGCAAATTTTTGTTGACGTAACAATCGAGTTTGATATCAACCTCAAAAAACTGTTGGTTATGATAAGTGACGCGGTCATCTTATATGAAAAAATCAATGGTTGTTCTGGACCATCTTTTCCCAAACATACGACATTTATAACTTAAATTGCTCATTTATTTCATAATAGTGCCATGCAATTTAAAACATTTTACATGTTTGTTGATCATCTTATATCCTGAATAAAATCTTAACATTTAAAAATAATACAAGAAAGCAAATGTTTATAATCGTTTCAACACTTCCTTATCCTGTTGTTACACGATGCAAACTTGGTTGAAAGCCGCTTTTTATTACGCAAAACATTTTGTAGAAATTAAACACATAGTCAACGAAATAACTGGAATCAGCATACTGTTATAAAATGCAAAAGAAGCTGTAAACTCCAAAACTGCACACTCTTCTTTGACTAAAATTTCCGAATGTTACAAGCCTGTTTTAAATAACATAGATTTAATAACGTCGTCTAGTTTCTCTATAGCAAAAGCCTCAAAGGCGATTCAAGAACTAGAATTTGGGTGTGATCCTGTGAATATATCAGATTATATTAAGAAAAGATTGGAAAAGAGCACGTTTTATTTATTTTTAGCCGGCGATTTCAAAAAAAATTTAACCCGAATTAAATTCAGAACTCAAATAAATACCCGCAACATCAATAGCAGTCGAAAGAAGTTTCAGCTTATTAAACAAGTTATTGGAAATAGATCGGAATTTTGCGTCAGAAAATATAGGGTCATATATTATTGGTTATTATAACTTTAAAGTAGACTAGGATTGATTTTTAAACTTGATTCGTATTTTTTTATTTGTATTATCAAATATTTTATCAAACCAAAAACACAATAAAAAGCCCTTACAAAAAGAGAATACAAATTAAATTATTCCGTTTATAATTAAAGCCTGCCAGGATACTGCTTTATATTCAATAAATATTTAAACTATATCAATAAAAAAATAATATCCAAATTTGATTTTATAAAGAAATATTTTAAACGAACAACCGATCAGTTTTGTTTATAGTTAAATAGTGAAAAGTAATATTCGAAATATTTCAGAATATTTTGATGTTTTACGGCCATAAAGGAATATTATAAAGTAATATTATATAGTAATATTGTGGATTGCCCTGGTTATAAGCCAATAATCATGTTGGATGTTTTCTTTATGAGATATTTAATAATTGAAGAACTTTTTAATTCGTTAAAATATCAAGCCGAAAAGTTTAATAAAGAAAAAAAATAGTTTATATTATATTTTTAATTAAGATCAAAGAGTTTTATAATAAAATTAAACAGAAAACAAGTTAAGCCTTTCAACTATAGAAGTTATAAAAAGTCTTAACCCTTGCCATTAATAATTATTTAAAAAACGGAAAAAATTTGAACTTGAAAATAAAAAAGCCCAGTCTGAACTTAATAAGAGTTTTGTTAAAGAGCGAAACAAAAAAACTATTTGATTTTATAAAATGCTTGATGATTGGAATTCGTTTTTAGTAAAAATTGAAAAAAATTGAAAAAATATAAAATGATATTTTTAAAAACATTTAGTGAGTCTTTGAATTACGATTTATGAAAGAATTTGACAACAAGAATTTAGGTGAATAAATTAGGGGTTTTGCGGATAAAAAATGCGCTGTAGAAGAGATTAAAGAAGTCTTGATGTTAGCAGTTAAGTTTAAGAATAAAACTCAAAAATTTTTTCAAGGTAATTGAGTTTAAAAAGAGGTCTTTTTTGAAGACCAATACCCGTATATTTTTTTCACAGACAAAAATTCGAATTATAAGCATATTGAAGTTGAACAAAATGAAGAATTTTTAGAAACGTACAAATCGATTGGTTTTCTTATTATCTGATAAATTTGAAACATGCGCGATGAGTTTTTTTTCGTGTATCTTATAGGTTTTATAAAACGAAGATTAAAATAATATTTTGTACAAAACGATTGTTTTATGGAATGTATTCAGATTATAGCATTACTATTAAAACAGAATACTTTCTTATTTAGTTTGACTTACTTCATTTAATTTGTTTTTTATTTTACTTGCGGTTTTTTATTTTATTTACTTTTTTCTGTTTTTTAGTAAAATTTTTTTTAATTTAATTTAATATACAAACAAAAAACGAAATTAAAAAAATAAAATTTTTTATTTTCATATTCGACGAGTGATTTTTTGTTTTTTTATTTTCTCATTTAATTGCAATGGAAAAAACTTACAAAAAACAGAAAGCGTAGATTAAATATAAAAGGGAGTTATTTAAATAAGAAACGTATATATTTAGATAGAAAGTTTCTATTAAAAGTTTTTTTTCTATTACGTATATAGATAATGATAGGGAGAACACTAACACATATCGGGGAAACGGTAAAAAGTTTAAGATTTTGTTTTAATTACAATAAATTGCAAAAACATGATAAACAGACTATATATCTTAAGAATAAACTTAACAGAAAAACCACAATGTTAAGAACAAAAAAGTCTTTAATCTGTAAAAAAAAGAGTGAAGCTGTAGCTGTAGCTGTAGTGGTTGATCTGGAAAACAAATAAGTAATATATATAGCCTCAAAATGACGTATTTTCTTTGGCATTTAAGAAGGCCGAAAAAAATAAAAAACTTATTTTTCATATATATAAAACATCTTATTTAAATAACAAAATTCTAACAAAAAACTATCAAAAAATGATAGAGTTATATCTGTTACAATATAAAATTTTTTTACATACCCTAATATCGTTAATTTTTTTTTCGCTAATATTGATAAAAAACTGAAATGTTTCTCTCAAAGTAATTTATAGTTCTTAATTATTTAGTATTTTATTATATGTTTTAATCGATATGTGTTGATTAGCAAAGCACTCGATGTTTATTTTTTCATTGATATGATATTTCTGCATTTCAAGTTTATCATCGAAACGATTAAAGCTTGAAATAATTTATATCGAATCTTCAAGTATAAAAAAACAATATTTTGTTTTTTTATTATATTACGAAGATAAAAAAGCGTTTAATAATATAAATTAAATCGCTAAACAACTATGGGTTTTATTCGAGACTTTTGCTTTTTGAACATTTGTTCATCAACCCCATGTAGTTAATTAAGTTTGATGACTTCGAATTAAAATCGAAATAAAACCGAAAAAATAAAAAGCCAACTCTTTTAGTCTGTGATTTTTGACTGAATGATGCTGGATTTAAAAACAAGTTGTGTTTATTTCTTTGGGTTACAAAATTAAAAATTAAAAGTAGATATTAAGAAGTGTACAATTTTAGAATTTTTTTTTCACCTTTAACTAACATTATAAAACATATATGCTAGTTTTGTTATATAGATGCGACCAGGGTTGTTTTTTTTATTTTTTTTGTCCGTGTTTACTACATGGCTTGCGACATGGAACTCAAAATATTCGAGATGATATATACCCAACACACACTCTTTTATCGCATTTAGTACAATGTTTTTTTTGACAAGATTCTTAGAAACTTGCGACACTTTTTTACAGAAAAATATATAACTTTTTCTGATCAAATAAGAATATTTTTTCTCTTGTACAAACATTTTTTTATCAAAATGCTCTGATTCATTATCTATTAAAAAACAATTTGCTGTTGTTTTTCTTATAATATTTCGCAATTATAAATAGAGAAACCATTGACGACCCGTGTACGTATATTTTCTAAAAAATCATATATGCAGTTTATAAAACAGGTTTTTCTTTGAAAGCTTAAGTTTATGTGTGGTTTTATTTGTAGACAAAAAAACTTTTATTTTAAAGCTCATAAATGGTATGTCTTTTTTGCTGAAAAGCGTATTTTTTAAGACAAAATAATTTAAAAACAATCTTAATAATATTTTTTTTAAAGTTTTTAATATAATATGAGACGCCAAAAAATTTTGTTATCGAATACAATTGATACAAAACCACTTTTTTAAAGATAGCGTTTACACTTTAGAATCGTATTTTTCGTGTACTGGTTATGTTTTCTTTTTTAATATGAACAACACTTTAATATGTGTAGTTGTTTTAATAAAATCAAGTTTGATGATGTTAGGTCTTTTAATGTCTCCAGCGGGAAAATCGAAACATGTATAATTCAAAATATACCATAAAAAACTCAAAAAAAAACAACTGCAGGTCAAAGAATAATTAAACGAAACTCACACAAAAAAATGCAAAAAAGAACGCAACAAAAAAATTTTCAAAAATTTTTTTTTTACATAAAAAAGTTATGTTTCGAATTGTCTGGGTGCCGATAAAAAATATGTCTTAGGAAAAACACCCTTAACTCAGGACTACCAAAAAAAACCTACTTGTTTGATTTATACTGTTAAGTGCTTTCTTCTTTGAAAAATATGTTGTGAACATTTAAATACTTTTTTAAATATAAATCTTATATTCCAATATATTGTTAAAAAATTTCAAAAAAATAAACTAAATTTATAAATCAACGCCGCAGTCGGAAAACTTGCAATCCCAGACAAACTATCACACGTATATAACTCTGTTATATTTGAAAAACACTTACATACTATCCCAAGAAGATACAAAAAATTAAACCTTAACAAATATAATAGTTTGTTTTTTTGATAGTCAAAAAACCTTTTTTTTTAAAGCCTTTTTCGTTAAAAACGTAGAATATGTCAAAAAAAAACATTTTCTATTTCCCTCTTCTATTGCGAGCATTCCAGAAGTAAAGTAAAACGTACATTAACGAAGGAGCTACATTCACACGAAAAAACAATAGTACAATTTATCATATCAAAAAATGTTTTGTAAAATGGTTCTAATGAAACCTCGTTCTACAGTATTTCTCAGTTGCTTCTGTAATCCAAAGTTTAATTTTCGTGCACTACCATACTTTAGAGTATTAACGTTTTCAAACAAAATCGCAACAATTGTATTAGAGTTGTCTGCTTGTAGCTTTGATGTTATGAGTACAGGGATACTATATAGTGAATAAAAAGAAAACAGAATTATTATCATAAAAAAAGCACTTAAAAACATCATAGAACACAATCGCAATAGAGTACAAGGAATTAACGCAAGTACTATATCTAGTTTGTATGATGTGAGCTAGTTTCCTCTTATAAAAAAAGTCATATAATATAAAAAATAAAGATAACAAATATAGAAACTAGATATTCAAAAAAGAATGTCGATAAAACATATCTATATCTTGAATATTGTTTTTTGTGAGTTTATTGATTACAGAGAAAAACTACTTTGAAAAACATATTACATTCAGTCATGCTGTTTCGCATAAAAAAGCCGGCATTATAAAAAACACAGAAAAAGCATGTGCTTTACTCCCCACAAGGTCGTCTTTCACCTTTAATTATACTTTTCATTCGTTTTGTCGACCTAAAAGTCGGTATTTTTCTCTCTAAATATTTTTAAATACCCAAAAATATCAATGTAATATAGCTTCTAAAGCGAGAGATTAAAAAAAAATGAATTAGCCAAGTTTATAATTACAATAGAGCTGTATAAAAGATTTTTTTAAAACCCTAAAACAGTTAATATAAAACTTTTTTTTATTTGAGATATTGTATTTTTTCTCAAATATGAAAGTTTGTTCAGCAACGACCATTTTGTTGTATACAAACCTCTTTTTTTTTTGCCAGAATCATCGACTGTTCGTAAAATATCGTAAAAAACTAACCCTCAGCAGTTATTTTATTCGTTATTGCAATAAACATATGCAAGTAAACTAAAACATTCTACCATTTATTCGTGCGATCCCTCAGAAAGAATCTTTGTTCTAATCAAAAAAATAACATAATTACAATAGATCAGTATAAAGATTGAAGACTGATGCTCGCTTAAAACAACAGTTTTTTTTGAGAGACTACAAAAAATTCATTCTAATAATTGAATTATAAAAGCTCAATCCAAAAAAAAGTTTAACACTAAACAATATGTCATAAACAGAAATAAATTCAAACCACAGCTTAACTCCGTTAAGTTTTTCATCGAACAATTTAGATTTTATATTTCCTATTATCTTATCTTTGGTTTTGTAAGCTTTAGTTTTGTTAACAAATTATTGATCTGTTTCCGAAAAAAAACCAGTAGAATAGATTGTCATTTTAAAATTGTAAGCGAAAAAAAATTCATTAATAGTAAATTCTTTCAAAAAAGAAAAGATGACTAAACAAATGCTAGCTCAAATTCAAAAGTTTTGAAGGTTTGCTTTTATCTTTTAGTTTTAAAATATTTCTGATATTCAATCGCTTATTATCTTTGTTTAGTTCGTTTTTTCAGAACTACTCAACTCTAATATCATTGTGACATTATGCTCGGGGGTGTTTATGGCTATATTATCTAAAAGTCTCTGATTTAATTGGATATTTAATGTTTGAAAACTTGTACATGAGTCTTAGAAAAAAATTAGTCTTTGTTTGTAAGAAACCTCGAGTAATTAAAGGGGATATGAAAACATTCGTGATTATATATGTCTTATTAAAATACAAATAAATGAGCTCTTATAAAGAAGTTGTTTATATTTTATATATAAACAGATACAATATTTAAAAGCAACACATATTTTTATTTAAAACTTTTCTATTTAATTAATATTGTTTTTTAAATAACATCCTCTGCTACTAAATAATAGATTTCTATTTAATATACTATTTTTATTTTATACTATATTTTTTTATAATTTAATTAAAAAAAACATAAGAGAAAAATTGAATATCTCAACGGTTTTAAAATGAAAACAAGCTCTTGCTTTTTATTTCAGTTATTATCAGATGTGTGTCTGATTTTAATTGATTATAAAGAAAACCATTAATTACAGATAAAAAATTTAATAAAAAAAACGTGATCTATCAATAGTAAATAATGGTGTTTTAATAGAAAAGCCGGGTCCTTTATATCACTGAATGAGAATTAAATAATACAATAAAATAATTAAACATAAAAAAGTACTAATGAATTAGAGATTATATATAATACATTTACTCTAAGTCTTTCAAAATAGTTAAAAAAACATATTTGTCTGGCGAATATATTGTTTTTTATAACTTGTATTTACGAAAAATTTTTTAGTTGAAAAGAATTCTTAGAAAAAAAAGAAACATCTTTTTTATAAATAAAGGGGCTTGGTCTTTCAACCACTATAGTGTATCTAAAAAAGTATACACTAAAATTCAATTAACAAGAAAAAATTAAATTAAAAACCAAAGACAGTATATAGTAAATTTTTCGATTTTTTTGTTTTAAACGTGGTATCTCGTATTTTAGTGTTGCCTCTATACTTTAAAACGCGCGAACTAACTCAATAAAAAAAAAAGCATTTTTTAAAAAATAACTAAAAACACAGAAGCAGTTTTTTCACAACTGCATGTCGGTGATAAAATAAAATAGAGTTTAGTTCATTAAAACTAAAAAGAAAAAAGTTTGGATAAATTTTAATCAAATATTTTTTACTTAATTGAATTACAACAAAGTTCTCTTTTTTAAGATAATGCGAGAAAGAAATAGAGAAGTGACTATAAAATCACTTAAACATAGCGTGGTTCGCTTTGGTATTTCTCTAGCATCTTCATACTATTATATTAAATAAATAATGTACACTATAATTTAATTAAGCGAAAACAAAACAATTGCAATCGACATATTTGTTTTTTTTTCATTAATTCTAATGCACAAACAAAGTTGATTATAATATTAGTTGCGACAAATGTGTGAAAAAAGTCTGTTAAAGTTAAATGGTGTTTTCTTTCATCAGATTTTATGTTCGCGAATTATTACTGTATTTTGGGACAGAAAACATAGTAATTCGCGTATTAATCTTGTTTTACGATAAAAAGTCAAAATATTATTATATATTGTCTTATTTCTTATTTAAAAAATATTTAATTAGCGTACTTATAGTGAAATACTTTAATTAACTTTAACGTTCGATGAAATATAAAACAGAAAAGTCGCTTTATTTTTTCGAGAAAATTTCTAATGTCAACAAACAATACGAATATTTTTTATCTAAAAAGTTGTGTTTTTATTTATAAAAATTATTGTGATAAATTTTCAAACTTCCTTAAAAAAAGCCACTTTTTATAGTCGTTGAAAATTAAGATCTATTTAAAATATTCATAAAAACAAAAACAAAATACTTATATGTTTTGAAGCCAAAGTGGTTTTTTAACTGAACTTCTTATTAAAGAAGCATTGATTCATAACTCGTTCTTTTCGAAGATTGAACGTGTATTTTGGATATAGGCGAAGAAAAAATTAGACTTTATTGAGTGATTTAGACTGTGGATTAAGAGATATATTAAAAAAACACAGAGACTATTTTTTATTATATTATAAAATAATAAGAATAATTTGTTTCATAAACAAACCCCTGTGAAAGTTGAAACTCTGATAACTTTTCTAGTATACTCCCTCCCAAATATAAAATCTAAAATAGAATTTTAGTGAAATGTTAGTATATATCTGCACTCTCCGACTTATTAAACACTGATAAAAGATATTTTTTTAACTAAAATTTTATATTTTCTTTCAACTTATTTTTGAAGGAAAATACTAAAAAAGCAACGCAATATTTTTTTTTCTAAACAAACTTTTTGCTTAATCTTTTTTTGTTCTAAAATGTGTTTTTATTTGAAACTCTATTTTTTTTCTTACTATCAAAAAGCTTTTTTTTAATTAGAAACTTTATTATAATTAAAATATGGGAAAAGAAGGTAAAAGCAAAACATATGAAATTTAAAAACACTCAAAAAAGAGTTCTTATTTTTAAAAACGTTTAAGTTCGTAGATGTTTGTTTTTTACAATAAAGCCTATTCAAAAAATAGTGTTACATCGCGAACTTGTTTGAGGTATTATTATGAAACATTCGCCACTCGGTCTTTGAAAAAGAAAGAGTATTATTCACAACGAATTCGAAAAAACGCTCATTGTTTCGTCCTTCTAAGTCAAAATAGTAAAAGCGAATTAAAAGAAAAAAACACAAGTTTGAAAAAACATATTTTGCCCCAAATCCTTATTTAATGAGTTCTTAAAAAAATACACTTTAGATTGATTTGTTTTGTAAATTATCTGATTTCATTTAAAACAAAAATTTCTTAATTCATAAGTTAAATGACTTTTTTAGTAGTCTAAGTTATTTATTTATAGTATAAATTACTATTTATCTTCAAATACTTAAACCATTTAGACAAGGGGCGGGCAACATACGATCCTAGACTAAAACTGGTCACCGAAAGGTCGTTGATCAGCTCGCAAGCTGTTTTTACTTGCGTAAATATTTTGAATAAGATCAAACGCTATTAGCGTAACAATATACTCGCAACTTAAGAGTAAAAAGCCGTGATTAAATATTAATCTGGACTTCAAGAACGATATCTTCTCATATCCTTGCCTCCAACTTGAGAGGTTGTCTTTCGTTGAATTAAGCGAACGGCTCTGCAACTACGTAATTTTCCTATATCTGTGATGATAAAACAGTTGTCTCCTTCTGATTTAGATTATAGAATAAGCAAACTAGCCTAGAAAACAACTAAATTAGACTACAAAAAAGAATATTCTTTGTTTTATATCAAGAGTTATTTTATTTTTTAATTCATCGAGTTGTCATTTTCTCGAATTAAATTTATGTTCGTTATTTCCTTAATTTTTATGGTATTGACTCGTCCTCTATAGTATTTTTTGTAAAAAGTATATTGTGTGTTTAATTATGACGGATCTAATCAGTTTTGATTGAAACAGTGTTAAAAAAACAAGTGGTTGACTATAATAGACTTCATTTTGTTAAAAAATTTAATAATTAAAAAAACTTTCGAGAATCAATTTTTTTTAGTTATTACATAAGAAAAAACTATATAAACAAATTAAGACTGTTTTTAGCTTAATAAAGATGATCAAAAAAAAATTTATAAAAAATCGAAAAAAAAGACTTAGCTTTCTAGTATTATTAAATTTGTTTTTGACAAAAAGTTTCATTTTTCCTGATATCTGTTTAATATGTTGTCAACATTGGTTCGGAAAATTTATTCTATCGTATAAAAGCAGATAGCGACTCTTTTTAATTCTATAAGATTATTAAGAATAGAAACTTT
>SBJP01000190.1:0-22516 GCA_014805705.1 Cucumispora dikerogammari | reverse complement strand
ATTTTTTGTGTTTTTCTTATAAGATAATAAATAGATGTCTTAGTTTTACCGGTGAAACGGCGCTTTTAATTCACCGGCGAACCGGGCGCCGTTTCGCCGGCCGGCTAAACGGCGCCCAGCCAATCCTCCTGCTGAACAGAGAAGTAGAGATTATTTAGAATATCTAGATTTAGATCAAAAAAAGAAAATTAAAAAAAAAGGTTCTATATTTTATATTTATCAAAAAAAAGTTCTATATTTTATATTAAACGCTTTTTTATTCTATATTTTTTAATGCACAAAAACAAAAACTAAAACGAGAACTAAAACAACGTTTTTGATAAAAAAAAAGACAATATATGTAAAATCCAAGAATGTTAAATAATGTTTTTGATCTGTCGGTGTCACAGTATAAAATAAATATTTCTTATATAATTATAATAATCTTTCTATAATAGAAATATATAAAATGTCTATTGTGATTATGTATGTTGTGAGACAATAAGCACAAAAAATTGTAGCTTTTGTAGAAATAAAAAGGATAATAATAAACATATTTTTTTTTATCTTTTTTATAAAAAATATAGCTTATTTTGTACTTATACCGCCCCTTATCGTCTTAATTAGAAATTTTCTAGTATAAATTAATAGAATAATAATATTTAAGTCAAAATTAATAAAAATTCTCTTTTAATTATTAAATATTGACAAAAAAC
The DNA here is from genome assembly GCA_014805705.1 of Cucumispora dikerogammari. Classification (NCBI taxonomy): domain Eukaryota; kingdom Fungi; phylum Microsporidia; genus Cucumispora; species Cucumispora dikerogammari. The sequence goes on along the minus strand of SBJP01000190.1, from coordinate 21,821 downwards.
CGTTTTTTTATTTATCACAGTAACACTGGTGATCGCAAAAGCATCGTATCTACACTTACTGATATTCTGTGAACTATTTGTTTTTTCAATAAAAGTGTTAGTTAGTCGTTTTGGTTAGTTTTCAGGTGTTTAAAAAATACTAATACGTGTATGTTGTGGCGTTTTAATGCAATAAATTGTAGATTTACTATATACTGTATTTTTTTTACGTAAACATTTTATTTTAATTAACTTATAATATAAATTCTTTAAATAAGAATACAGTGAAGCAGTGTACAAGTATCAAAAAGCTTATTTTGCATATAAACAAAAAAAGCTTATTTTTTAAAACCTCAAAACAAAAATAATAAATGAAAAGAATTATTAAAGCATGATGTGTTTGAGCTTAACTTACTATTTGAGATTAAAATTTTGCGTGTTGTATATATATGCTTGCATAATGTGTCTGTTATTATGTATCTTTTTGCGAATGTTGTTCAAGAAACGAAAATTAAAAAGAATTTTTCTTGCATGTACTCATGAATTTGCTGGTATTATGTTAAAGATAACTGTCATAGTGATAAGTGTTGTGTTTTAAGACCAATTTGTTTACGAATAGGGTTTTTTTATTGTCTATATTTAAATTTTTAAATTTTTATTAAAGATAGTTTTCGCTTGTTTGAAGGATTCTTTGATTCGTTCTCTTTTTAAAATTTATTTGCTCAATTATAGTTTTTTAACTTAGTTGGTTGTATTGAAAGGCGGTTCGTCTTGTTCAATAATAAATAATTCGACTTACATACATTATTCGTACATATCTACACTGGTTTTTTCTTCATATTATCTTGCCGACTTGAAGATGTTCTTTTTGTATACTAATAAAATCTCATGAATTATCTTGTAAGTTATTCAGTTGATGATACAGGTTTTTTGTTTTATATTTTCGCTGATTTATTAATTTTTTGGCTTCGGCGAGTTGTATCGAAGCCCCCCAAATATAAATTAATAGAATAAATTGAGATTGAAACAAAATTACATTATAAATGACATATAATCATCAGTTATAATAAATGTTATATCCCGAGAAAATAAATAAAATAAATACTTTGAAAAAAAATTTAAATATTAACTTTTAAATCGAATCCTATTTTTTTTGTGTGTGTGTGTGGGAAGGGGGTGGGGATTTCTTTAAAAACAGGAGTTTTTCTTAAAACAAAGATTAGCCAAAAACTTAAATTTATTGAGATGATGTTAAAAAATCGCAAGCTTTTATATAACTCTCAACTATTTTTCTTTAGTTCTGTCAAAACCAATTATTATGCCTCGATAAAAAGTGCATTTAAAAAGCGCTTTTATAACGAAAAAAAAGCATTTATAAAGAAAAAAGTGCAGTTATGATTTGTTTGCTGTAATCTTTTTTTTGTTAGCATAAACTAGAAAGAAGTCGAAAACTACTTATCACATACAGTTTAAGCGGCCACATAGTATTTAATAGAATATAAAACGAAAGTTCTATTGACATCGAAGCCGGAAAGAAAGATCTTAACTGAATTAGTTCTACCATATATAGATCATAACATTATTCTACTACTTAGCCCAAACAAACCGTTTTTGTCACTTATTAAATTTCCAAAAAAGTGCATTTATGAACAAAAATACTAAATAAAACCAAAAAAAGTGCATCTTTAGCTTTACTTATTATTTAAATTATTGGACCACGTGTTTTTTTAATTATCTCTTACTTTGTAGAGCTTATCATTTTCAGCATAAAAAAGCGTCTTTTTGTTTTTTTATTTGTTCTTTTATTGCTTCTGCTTAGTTCCTGCCTCTAATTTTAAAAATTTAGTGTTTAATGTCTTAAAATGACTATTCATTAAGTCGCACATAAAAAATTGTTTTTTCATCATTTTTAATACTTTGTTTAGTTTTGGTTACAATTGTTTAAGACAATAATAGTTGTAGTGTGTAAATTTTGATATAACCTATAATTCAGGTATACCAGCAAACCTGCATTATGTAATAATCGAAACATTATGAAAACTCTCCGCAGGTTTTTTTGGATAATATGTTTACAGAAACGTTTTTGAGAAAATTTATAGATCCAATTTCTTATATACGTTTTTTAAATCATAGCAATTAAATCGAGCGGCTATGTGAATACCATTACAACACACAACCATAAGAATTTCTGAAAAACACTCTAAATATAGAAAGCGATAACGGTAAAAAATACAAAAAAATCCAATTAGACGAGGAAAATAACTTAAGCAGTCAGTAATAAACAAGATATATTTTTAACTATATATTTTTAAGTAACTGCTCGACAAAATTTTCACACACTGCGACTTTCTAAAAAATTAAATTTCTTCATTAAACAAAGGTTGTTCTCTCAAAAAAATATTTTTATGACATTATTCTTATATATATTTCTAAAATTTTAAAAATCCTCTCAACTCAGGGGTTTTCTTTAAAATAGGACTTTCCCCCAAGATTGGCGGGCCGTAGTTAAACTTTCATATGAAAAAACAGTTTTTTCTAGCTGATTAAATAGAACAACTATAGAACTGAACACGCACAGTCGAAAATTAAATATAAAAAACAGTTCTTTATCAAAATTTTGGTAAAATTTGGTTATTTAAATAATACTACTATATTGTGTCGTTAACCTATTTTTGTCGTAAAACGTTTTTTCGTTATTGTTTTGTTAAATAATAATTCTGTTCAATATCAAAAATCTAAATATATTATACCAAATAATTTATATAAATAAAATATAAAATATTTTACAAACAAATACCGACCTACATAGACTTATTATATTCTTTGTGTTTTGTGGGGTTTTCATCAAAAGTTGTGCCGTTTTTCAACTATGATTATAGACAAAAAAGAGAAAAACTGTCGTTTGACTGAACTTTTTTTTCGTTTTTGTGCATATTCCAAAAATAAGACCTAAAAAAATCTTGTTTTTTGAATATCATTACCACGACTGCTTTCTAGATTATGTGTGTTTCTATAAACTCGGTGTTTACTAATACTAGAATCAGAAAAAACTCTAATTTTATGTTTTGTACAGTACAGTAATTAAAAAGGTGTTAAATAGAACAAGTCAAAAACTTCCTATCAGCAGCATTATATAATAACCAACATTTATTTTAATGAGTCTTATCTTTCCAATTATTTTGCTAATTTAGTTAATAGTTTTTAGTTTGGTCATTTGACAAGTGGTTAACCAAAAAACATATATTAAAATTAACCTGTCTTTTATTAAGAAACGTTAATAAACACCGAATGTTTTAAGTGCTTTTGTAACACAACTTCTCCGCATACATTCACTTATTTTTACACATATCCAGGCGCATGAAGCTTTAAAAAAAGCAACCTGCGTTTATGCAGTAAACAATTACACCGTTAGTGATATTCCTATTATAGTGATAGTGATGTAATTGAATATATCATTTCTACAAAGTAAAATACTGTATGTATTTATACAAGATCCTATCCATGATCGCTTTAAAAAAAATCTCATTTTTTATTTATAGTCTTTCACTGTCACAACAAATAATTGTTTGAGTTTCCTTGTTTTAATATTCAATACATGAATAAATGGAAAGCAAAGTGTTTTCGTGTTTAAATTTTTTTATAAATTTTAAAAAGTAAAATTTTGTTAAGCCTTTTTATTCTAAAACAATTAAGAATCATCACATATTCTATTGTTCATTCTTTAAGATTGTTTTTTTATCACCCACAATACAACCCCCATCAGAAGGACACATGCTAATAAACCGCCGAAAGCCCAATAAAACCACTTGTAATTATTTGGTTTATTTTCTGAATTTTTGTATGTTGATCGAGGGTCTTTTAGCGCAGGTTGATCAGCCGATGGAGTTAATGGTAGATCTTGTGTCGATTGATCGGGTTTTTGTAGTATAGGCTGATCGGATACGGAAGAAATATCAATATCGTTGTTGATTGTTATAGGGGCTTTCGCGTGTTTATTATACGTGTTTGTTGAGCGAGAAGCATCGTTATCAAAACCGTTTTTATTTCTGGTTGTTTTAGATGACAACTTTTTATTTCTGTAACTACTAGAATGAATGAAATCCTTTGGTATTTCTTTTAAATTATTGGCTGTAGCATTTTTGGTTGTATTCCGTGTTCTTATATGATCAGAAAATAAAGTACCATTTGATACCTCAAGCCTCGCGGCCGGTGATTCCAAGACGATATTGGAGTTTGAATCCCCTGCTTTTGTATAGAGAGTTAATTTTATTTTTATGGCTTTTCCTTTGTTTTTTGCTAAATATTCGATTATGGGATTACTTTCTTCATTATCTAGTTGCTTTAATCTAAAATTATAATTCATAGATGTTCCTCTGCCTCTTTCAAACTCCAAACGGTCTTTCATATTAAATTTTAATGTTTCAAAATCCAAGTTCGCGCAGTATTGACCATCATCATCTTTGGATATATCACACGCTTGAACTTCGACTTCATGATTTCTATGTGTCCCAGAACCGTACATTCCATATTTATCAGCCGTATATTTGTCATTGAAATTAACTGTAAAAACAACATCATATATTTTACGAGTCTGAACGTTTTCCGATAATAACGGTCTTTTTACGAGTCTTTGTTCAATAGTTGGAGATCTTGTTATTTGCGGTTCTGGTTCCGTCTTTATATCCTTTATATGTTTTATAATATGTGGTCTAAATAAATCAAATGTTAAGAAGTGCGTGTAGTTGTAGAACATGGGTTTTTTTAATTATTTTTTTATTTACAAGAGAGAATAAGTAAAGGAGATAATTGCTTAAAAAGGGTTTAAAAACGATATTTATTCAAAAATAATTGATTCTTGTGAAAGCAAAAAAACTCTTTTCTTTAAATAAGAAAACCATGTTTTTTTTTTGAAAATTTGCTAGTGAAACAGATGTTTCTAGAATTTTCCAGAAACTTCGTTTTAAAAATATTTCTGAAAGACAGATAAAAATTAGAAACTGTTTATAAAAAAAAAATGTTTGTTTATCTGAGAAATACGTCTTTGCTTAAACGATATTTTTAAAATCTCTTTTATATCGAGATATTTTTTAGATTTGTTGTACTCTATCAATATATTCAATATTTATCAAAAGAATCTACGCTCGCTGTGTATATTATTGTATAAATAAATTTTACACAAATTCCTTAAGTCGGATTTATAAGATTTTAATTAGAACATCACATTATTATATTTTAAACCCTAAGAATGTGAGGAACAAATTAAAACCCTTTATTTTATCACATTAACTAAAACATAGACTTTTTATTTTGCCAGACTGATTTAAATTTGAACTGACTAATATGGTGTTCTTCTTCGTGTCTCCTTTTTCTACTGAAGGATATTTACTCCAAGTTAAATACAACTAAACAGCTTACTGTTTGTTGATAAAATTACACAAATGAAATTATTAAAATACTTAATTAAAAAATCTAAACTTTCTCAATTTTTTGTTTAAAATTTTTCAAAAAAATATTTATCGTGAAAAACTGTTTTTATCTAAATAAAAAAAATATATGAAAAAGTCAAAGCTTTCTTAAGTTTTAAAAAAGAATTCATTTAAAAAAGCTTATTCTATGTGTAGCTTAAAAAAAGCTTATTCTAAAAGCAACTTATAAAAAATTACTTTCGATAAGTTTCGTTTATAAAAAAATTTCTTTAAGCATTGCTTGTTATAAAACACACCGTATATGGTTTTAAAGATTTCTTAAATCATAAAAACGCCAAAATCCAGAATTTTCGATAATTTTAATCAAAAACGTTTCCAAAATTCGTTTTAATAAAAAGAGTTTGTTGTTTATAGTCGTGTTCAAAGTTTTTATATGCTCGTCCTATTCATTTCACTAAAAAAGGAATTTTTATCAAATACAAAAAAGAATAAAAACAGAACGTATTTTTATATAGCACTTTTAACAATCAGTAAAAAAGCGGATGTCTTGTATATAAACATTCAAAAAAAAAACGAAACGTCTTATATAAAGAACATTTAAAAAGCAACAAAAAAAACAAATGATCTTTATGGTCTATTAAAATTAATATATATAACTGCGAGGTTTGCGATTAGATGCTAAAAAAAAGGATAAGTTGTTAAAAAAGGCAAAATAGTCAAAATATCAAAAAATCAAAAGCCTAAAAGTAAAATTTCAAAAACAAAAAACTAAAGAATAATATGACAAAGTAAACAAAGGCCACTTATGTATACTCCCCTATTATGTTTTTACTAAACATTCGTTTATTGTTAATGAAATAAGTTTTATTTAACTAAAAAGAAAATAACATATACAAAAAAAAAACTACTTTTTTGTTGGAAAGTATTAGAAAATACAATTATAAGAGTTGTCCGTCAAAATAAGTAAGAGTCACGAACAACAAAATTAATAAAAAACTATTAATTGAGAAAAACAAATAAAATAGAAAAGACAGTTTTCTGTGCGTGCGACTTAACAATGACAAAAATAAAATATATTATTATAGAACTAATCAATAATAGATATAGAAGATTTTTATTTAAATAAAATTTACACAACAAAATAAAAAAACACTTTTAGTTAATAAAAACATGGTGAGAAGCATATCTGTTCTTTTTTTTTGACAGTTTATTCTCTTTGACATTATGACACAGCCCGAAAAGACTAACAAAACACTTTAAAGATAATCTTTTGACGTAAATATAATATATTTGACTAGATGAAATAAAAACATTATAAACCTAATTGACTATTCTATTTTTGCATTTATATATATATACCTAAAAAATTATAATAACTTAATATATTTCAGTTAATCGAGGTTTATTTTACCTAAAACTAACAACACTTTTAGTTTATATCAAATATACTTTCTTGTGTTTTTTAAGGTTTTTAAGTCCCTATAAATAAAGCTGGTTTTATTTTCAAAAAAATTTAACTTTTTTTCTTGTTGTGTTAATAGCCAATTGATTGCGAACAAGAAAATGTTTTATTTAAAATTCCAATTTTTTTCCTGTCTATTTTTTTAATTAAAAGCTTACATTGTGGCAAATCAAACAAATCAGCTAAAGTTCCAAACAATCTCTCAACAAATATTCTAATTAAAAAAATATAATGATCAATAAGTGCAATGATATTTATGTTCTTGTTCAAACAAAAATTTAAAAGCTTTTTATTCTTTGATATAAAATGTTTTTTTTCTAAATATTTGTTTTACATTATCTATCGAACATTAATCAAATAAAAAAAACCTTAGAGATTATCTGGGATTGTTTTTTTGTTAAAGTATTCTAGTTGCATTTAAATATTTTCTTCTTTTTCAAGTGTTCTTTAAGCAACAAAAAAAAAGTTAAAACAAACATTTATTATGTAATTTATAAAATCGAAAAGCTTCACCTATTTTCGATAATAAAACAATAACGCGATTTTTTATTCGGCATTTGTTATATAAACCGACTTTTTTTTGAGTTCCACTGCAACAAAAACAACAAACACACCACTATTAGTAACGAAACGCCAATAAGCGGATTCAACAGGCATTGGGCATATGACAAAACGAGTTGTTTGACATTCATCGCTTATAAATTTCTGACAAAAAAACAATTTATTCATAACTTACTGTACAGTTCTAAACTTTTGTTCTTGTTTATGTGATCAATCTTGTTCTCAGCAGAATTCAATCTGTTCTATATGAAAAAGCTATGTTTTATGATTTACACAGAGTAAAAACTCTTGAAACAATCCAGTGTGTTTTTTTCCAGTTCTTTCGTTTTACTCTAAAACTCTTGTTTTAACCAGGCCGGTTTTTATTTATATTTCGTATAAGAAAAAACATATATAGCACAATCCTTTCAGTTGATGTGTAAAATGTTTCAATTACATAATTAATTCAAAAACTTTCTTAAGTTATATTAATCATATCAGCCGATAGCTTGTAATTTAAAATTAATATATATTTTTCTTTAAATTACATTATTTAATGCTCTCACTGTAAGTGACGTATACAATCGAAATTATAAAATTGTTTTTTTAATAAGTCCGGTAAAACTGATATTATAAAATCTATTTTCACTCAAATGAAAATATGTTTGTATCATTTTATTGATGTTTAATCAAAACGTCGTAATATCAGTTATTATGCAATTAGTTGTTTTCTAAAATATAAATCGACTTTTCATTATAAACCTTTTTTGAAAAAAAACTCGATTTTATTCGTTTCTGCAAATGAAGTAAAGAACTGTTGCGTAAAAAACTTCTACTTAATAAAAAACCGTTCTATATTGTTTATATAAAAAAACTTTTTTTTTTAAAAATTTGATTTTAGTTGGCAATAAGAACTGTTGTATATTAATTATAATCAGATAAAAAAAAGACTTTTTTTATATAAATAGTATAGAACGGTTTTTTATAAAGTATCTGTTTTTACGCCATAAACGACAAGTATTTGATATGTTCCGGAAAACTATCTCAACTAAAAAACGGTGTTCTTGAAATATATTTAATTATTTTCTTTAGTCTTTTCTTCTTATTGATTGAATTAACCAAAAAGCTTAATTAGAAAACTCGTCACAATTTCCAAATTTAAAACATGTTTCTACAAATTCAAAACGTGAGCCGATCAACAAAACATCGCTCACAAAAAAATAAACTAAAGTTCCGAAAACGAAAAACTGTTTTTAAAAAAACGGTCATAAAAAATCGAACCCAAAAAAAAAAGACTAAATAAATAACCCTAATAACTGGTCTCTAAAAACCTAACGCAGAGCCCTAGTCTAAAACCCTTAACCCGATTCTTCTAATCGATATTCTCTGACTCGAAGCATTCTTACTAAAACCTATGACCTGAATCCTCTAACTTGAATTCTCTAACATAAATCTCATAACCCAAAATTCCTAACCGAGAACCCCTAACTTACAAAGTACAAACTAAAACATCTAGTCTGAAAATCCAAACATAGAATAGTCGAGTTTGAAATTGGAGCATGAAATTATTAACCTGCAATTCAAGGTCTCAAACTCCTAAGATAAAATCTCGGACTGTAAAGTTCAAATCTGAGTAAACAAAATAAAGACACAAAGTTTAAATCACAAATAAAAAAATTTTAACTCAAGATTTTGTGTTGTAAAATTGTTTTTTTGTTGTTTTTTGGCATAATTTTGCTTTCGTTCTTTTGACAGTCTATGCTCTATAAGCTAACTTTTTATATTTTAGTACTCGAAGTTTTATATTTTATTGATTGAAACTTTATATTCAATAACTGAAACTCTATATATAAATGGGCGAAATTTTATATTTTATCAAAAGAGATTTTATATTTTTTCAGCAGAGAAAAATTTTTTATGTTGTTTAAAGTGTATTTTCGTTTTTTGGAACAAAACAAACAAAGACAGGTAGACTTCGAAATATGATCAGCTATCCTGAAACAGAACAACATCTAGATAATATCTTTTCTAAAAAAACAGAAAAAAAAAATTAAAATTGAAAAGACAGCTTTATCTTCTGAGACTTAGCTTACGTAGCTGGAAAGCTGCACTTAAAAAAAACGCTATAAAAAAAAACACTTTAAAAATACGAAGCTAAAAACTAGAACCAAGAACTGAACCCGAAAACATATTCTCCAAAACCGCGTTTTAAAAACTCTTTACAAACCGAGCTAAAAAAATAAATTTAAAAGTCTTTTTAAACATCAGAATCCGGATATTTAAGCATCAATATCCTTTGTGAAAAACTAATACTCAAAAGTCGATATTCAACTTCGCTTGTGAAACTTTTACTTGAGAAGCCAGGATTGAAAAAAACTAAACCTGGAAATATCGAAACTAGAAAACACTGCCTATAATACTGCTTTGAAAAACTAAATCTAAGAAAACTGAAGGTAAGGACTAAACCTGAAATTCTCGATTAAAAAAGCTTATCTCAATAAAAAGCAAAATTAAAAAAAAAACACTCTGTGGACACTAAACTAAGTGTTCTATTTTGTAAACAGGTGTTTTTCACATATTTGTTTTCAATGGATAATCTATATGTTATTCCGAGCTCACAATTTAAGTTTCTATATCATATCGTTAGTTCGTTTTTTCAGATTCGATTTTCAAGATAGAGTTTACAGAAACGGTTTTTCTTCGGCTCTTTATATTTTTTTTAATTTAACTGTCTTTGAACTAAAAATAGTCAAAGAAAAATTAAATTAAACTAAGAATTTATGCCTATGCGTAAATTGTAATTTTACTTCAACAGAGCATCAGAAACACTTGGAACACATAAAAACTACACTTTTTTATGATGACGGAGTGAACGACATTTTCTTTAAGTATATTTTCAACAACTGCTTTAAATAATATTGTTTATAAAGTATGTGTGTGTCGACTGAGAACGTTTTTTTTGAATAAAAGTAATATTATGCTGTCTTTTATAGCTGTTTATTTAAAACGATATGCTTAAATATGAAGCATAAAACTCATTATATGATAAAAAAATTTTATTTTACGTCTGTGGTCGTTATTGAAAAAGTCTTATTTTTCATAGCGTCTACGATGTCACTTGTAAAAAACACATATGTTCTAAGACGACTCAAGTTGAAATTTTAGAAAAAAAACATATTTTCATGTCGTCGCAAATCGTCATTTGAAAAGAAAAATACAATTTATGTCGTCTAAAGTCATCATTTGAGAAAAAAGTTTTTTTTATGACGACTCAAGTCGACAACATGCGTAAAATTATTATAAGTAAACGATCATCTAAAAAGTAAAATAAGAGTTTAATTAAAAACTTTACATATAAGCGATCAAAATTATGAATAACTAAAATTATATATAAGGTTTTTTAAAAAAGCAAAAGTTTTTTTTTTCTGTTATAAGCGTGGTTTTTTGTTTTTTTTTGAAAAGCTGGCATATTATACTTTGGTTTAGAATTTTTTTATAATTTATGATGCAAGTCTTCTAATGCTGATTATAATTTGATGTGTTTTTTAAAATATCTTTATCTTCTACTGTCTCATGTTAATATAATAACATTTACATGTAGAACAAACGTATTGTTTTTTAAGTCGAAAACGGTGTTAAAGGATACAATGTTCGAACCAAAAAAAAAAAAAAGATTCTTGTTCGTATTGTTTTTGAGTGATACTTTGAAAATAAAGTATATTTGAAATTAAAATATCTGATCAAAAACGCTCGGTGTTTTTGTAGACGCTAACTTATTTGGAAACAAAACTATAAACTCATTCTTTTTTTTCTTTTTACAATTATATTATTTGAAATGCGATAAATTAAACAATATTTGTTTCATTATCAAATGGGTTGTTGAAAAACTGTCTTCTCGATGTTTTTTTTTAGTGCAATACTCATCTAGTGATATTGTAGTACATTTAAAGTTTTCTCTTTTTTTTTGTGTCGCACAAAACGGTTCTTTTTTTATTGATTCAGTCTTTTTAAGTTTTTTACTCGTGACACTTAGCTCTTTGTTCAAAAAACATTTCTTATGAGCAAAGGGCTTGTAGTTTAACTAAAAACTAGATATTTATCTTATGAAGTCGTACATCTAAAGTTGTTTTTGATCTGTTCCATTTTATGTTTTATTCGTGATAACAGGCCTGTGTATTTTTTTTTTTAGTAAAACATGCTTTTGTTATTTGTTCCATATATATCACGCCAAATATTCAAAACCTTCTTTTGGTCAAAACAATTCTGCCTAGAATCAGTATCTTTTTTTCCCTGTTTTTTATATTTCAAATAGTAATCGACAGCAGGCATTTTTTATTTGCTTTTAAATAATATTTCTATTATTCAAATTTTTTATCGAGAACTTCCAAAGTTGTACAGTTCTTTTATTTTTTATATATACATGTTTAAATAATGTTTTCTTGTTCACAACTGTATGCGTTTTTTTCCTATTTTAACTTTTCAAACCATTTTACGTGCGTTTTTGCTTCAAACATTGAATTATTCATTAAAATAATGTGAACTGAACAGCGTCTGTGTTAGTTGTTGACTTAGGGCCATTAATATTTTTTAAATTATTTGTATCACATCGTACGCCATTAAGAAGATCGAAAACAGATACAACAGTTATCAATAAGACTGTAATTACTCTTTTTTCTATTAAATAATGTTTTTTCTATAAAATCGTTATAATGATATGTTTTTTCAAAAACGCTACTTTTTTTTATTTTTTGTCTCAGTCTGAGAGCCGAGTTTAGACGATCTTTTCATTATATATTTTTAAGTTATCACTTTAAGCAACATGAAAATTTTTCATAATCTCTGTCATAAAGAAACCAAATAATAAAAAACACATTATCAACACTCACTAAAGTTCTCAAAAACAGCATTTGAGAGCGGATGCTTCAAAAAAAACAAAAGTAGAAAAACAAAGCTTCTTTAAACCAAAAAAAGTGTATTTGTGCTTAAGATAGGAAAAAGCGCTTGCTTTATGTGACATACTGTTTTCGAAGTTGATAAGCAGAGATATGATAGTGCTGTTTTCTTATTTGGGTATTCCACCACTATCAGGGAAAGCTTTAAGACAATATTTGATTAATAAACACTGTTCATATATTGTAGATAAAATAACCTGTTTTCCTGTCGACCAGAATTGTTTCTGATGTGCACGAAACTGAGATCAACAAGCCTAGGTTTTTTAATAACAACTTACATTAATATCGATCCCAAAGATTGTTTTTGTATTAAAGACTGTTCAATTAAGGAAAATGAAAATAGCGCTAAAGTTATTGAAAAAATACTGTTGATATTTTAGACGAGATCTCTTATATGATAAAAGAAGTTTCTCTTTTCAATAATGCATATGTTTATATGAATCACATTGGTTATATTGCCCATTTAGCTCACAGTTGTGTTTTGAAAATAAAAACGCACTATAAACGTGTTATTTTATTAATTGGCTTTATGAAAGCAATTATCGTTAAGAACTACACAAATAGAAATGTTCTTAATGAAACAATTCATTTCACTTTTGTCATAGTCACTCAAAGGACAGTCGGATGTTGGTGTTTTATATTATGTAAAAAAGTGTTCGAAAATAAAAAAGTCGTTTTAAAAAGTTGAATACAAGATGATTTTAGCAAAAGAAATAAAATGACGTGTTTCGTACACTTTTAGTCACTGAGTTATTTTAAGTTAGAAACATTTACTGTTTTTTAATAACTCTTGTAAAAAAGCTGTAGAAAAATTTGTTGACTTAAATACTTGTGCTCAAGATATCTTACATATAGATATCGATAACGTTTCTCTTTTTATTAAGACTTATATTAAAACTAGGTTAAAAAAACATGTTTTTTCGCTATAAAAAAGATTCATAATTTCAATATATCACTGAAGTTTATTTATATTCCTCAAACTGTATAATGATATCAAAAATTGTTGGAAAAAACGTCACAATAATTAGAAGATTCCAAAAAAAAAAACAGTCCAAATGAAAAACATTGAATCCAACTTTGTGTCATATTATAACACAAGAGAAGGGTTTGATTTTCTAGAAGAGATCTGTGAAAATTCTTCTTTTTATAAGAGATTTAAATTCTTATTTTTTGAACTATTTAAGTTTTTTTTCTATTTTTACTGCTATTTTTTTTAATAGTCTTGGTTATCATATTTTGTTTTTTTGAGTCTTGCTTTTATCGTTAAAATATTAGAAAAATTTTATAGTGCATTTTCGATACATCATTAATTGTCAAAGAAGGCAAACTCGTTTGTTTTCACCCAAATGATCTTTTCACTGTATTTTTGAAAAACAATTTTTTCGTTTTTTTTACTTCTATAATTTAAAAAAACCTGTTTTAACACAGAATATCTATTCAAAATTTTCGATTAAAAAAATTTTTTTAAGAGCCTTCGCTAGTCAGAATAAGGGTAAAAGCATTACTAGACTTAAGCTCGGAAAAAACAATAGTCACAATCACCGTAACAAGAGTAATCAATTTGGGTTTAATAATCAATCTTTCATCATGAAATTTTCTTGAATATAAAAAACAAGTTTCTCAAAACATAGAAACTGTTTATTATCAATTTAATATTTTTTCATTTTTAACTAGTGTTTATTGATAAAGGAAATATTTAAAATCGTTTTTTTAACAAGTCTAAACCTAACACTATTCGGTTTGATTTAAACTATTTAATATGCTTTGTATTTTTTGTGTGATGTATACTATCGATATTGAGTCATCTTTGCTAAGAATTGCTAGTGCTCGTTGTTCTGAGTATGTTCTCTTTGTGTATGTCATATATCTATCAATGAGTGTGATTGAAAAATGATTTAAAAATATTATGTTTAATGTTTTATTGCTTACATCTGTTGTGATATAAAATTTTTTGTTTTTTGTGACTTTCGTTAAGTGTTCTTCTTTTAGAAAAGACTCTAATAAAGATACATGTTCGCATATCTCAATTAACAAACGGTTATAAGAAATCAATATCTATAACTGAAAGGTATGTCGTCTTAGCGGTTTTAGCTTTATTTATTTTTAGCTTTAGAAAAACCGTAGTTTTTTTCTGAGTTTTCTTTCTAAAATGAAATAGACATTCGAAAAATTTTAGGCGATAGAGAAAAAGGAGAAGTTCTAATAAATAACTAATTTCTAAAATCAATGATGATCGAGAGGGTTTTCGTACACTATGTCGAGATATGTTTTATTATTCAGTGTAAAAATGTATTTTTTTTTTATATAGCTTGTAGAGACTCAGAAAACTTTTTAAAGTAACAAACTAACAATATTAAATAATTTATGAAACCTCACCGAGACACTATATAACATTACATCTACTTGACAAACACTCGATCTTTAACTTGGTTTCGCTCATAATCACCCATGTAGATAATAAAACATTCTTTTAGCTAAACCAAAATCATATCTATAAAGGATTTACCGGCCGGGTTTGAATTTAAGCTAGTTTAGAAAATTTAGTGTTTCTATGAATAAGTTCTCGTGCTTTTTTTGTTGCTGTAAGATAGACTAACAATTTAAAGCTTGTTATTGTTTCATAGATAACACTGTTAATTTTGTTTACACATTAAACAATAATATTTTCGGTTATTTCTTTCAACTTCGTTTCTTTATGTATTAGTGTTTATGTGCGTTTTAGACTTTTAATTTAATATTGTAGGTGTTGTGAGAGTTTATTATTGTTTTCCATTCTTTTATTTTCAAAGATATAAAAAATTATTAAGCATTTTCGTTATCGTGTTTCAATTTTGTTTTATCCTATTCTTTTGCTCCAGAAATATTAATTCTATTGTCATGTATCAATAGTTTTCATTCTTGCTGTTTTTTTTGTTTTTAATTTTCATTTCAGTATATTTAAAGTCATGTAATTTTCCGAGAGATAAAACCAAGTCAACAGATTATCTATTTGAAGCCATCTTTTTAAAATCTCTTTTAAAAAACAAAACCGGTTCAAATAAAACAAAAAACATATTTTTTTTGCATACGTGTAGGCAAGCAAACGAGCTTAAATAATGTTAATTATTAAGTAGTTGATAAACTTTGTAATATGCGATATTTCTGATTATTTGTCTATATAAAACTATTTTTTTTAAACTACAACTTAAATCTCATATAGATGAAAAAATATACATAGACAGCAACCAATATTTGCTATGTACATTCTATATTATAAACACTATAAAAAATCGTTTTTAACACTTTAAATTATAAAAAATCGCAATATTGTTTGAGAGATAAACACCATGAGAATAAAAATTGATATCTCCGCTTTATAATGTGAGCACTCAAAAAAAACTTACTATCTCGCGCCGCTTCAGATCATAATATCAAAAAAATCTTTTATAAAAACAGTTTAGGAAAAACAAATCATCCTATCCAATGAAAACAAAACATATATAGTAGATAAAAACAATATTAGCATAAAAATTAGAATAAACAATTTGGATGCTAAAAAAATGCTTGAATAAGACGAAGACTAATTTAATAACAATAAATCTGGATGATTGTGTTATTTCTGAAGTTAAAGCTTCAATATTAAAAAAAACAGTCGTCGTTTAAAAATACTTTTTTTTGCGTCAAAAGAAAATTTAGAGTAACCAATTTTCTTTTTTTAAAATTTTTTTATCCACACTTTCGAATTTTATTATAGACAAATATATGTGACGAAAATGATCACAGCAGAGAATGATCACTATATTTGAAAAACAAAAAAAACATCATTTTATTCATCATTACAGATATCTAAAGTCAATGTTTTTTTAAAACTTTAGATTTCGACATCAAATAACACAAAAAACAGGTTTTGTCGTTTTTAAGACGTTGCTAATAACTATTTTTTTAGTTATTTTTGTAACATAGAAGAATTATCATTGCAGTTAGAAAAACAAGTGCTTTTTAAATATATATATACGGCTGAACAAAGTGTAATATCTCATTTTTATCTTTTTAAAATCAAAAAAATAGATTCCAAAAAAACAAATCAAGATCTAAAATTGACTTGATTTAATTAAAAAGTGCTTAAATTCAAAAAAAGACCAGAAGCCGTTTAATTTTTAAAAAAAATGATCAAAGTTTTACTTAATTTCAAAACGGCTGATAAGAAATCTTTTATTGTTAATTAAATCAAAAAAAAATATTTTGCAAAAAGAATCAAAAAAAAATTAAAATAAAAAAACAAATCGAATTAATTTCAGGTATAGTTTACAATCACACGTGAACACACATATTATTTTTTACTTTTTTACTAATTGACCGAGGGGGAAATACTTTGGTTTTTATATAGCATATAAAGAGAACCAACTTGTAAGTCTTTTTAGACGATAGTACTGTAACATAGAGTAAATCAAATGTTTTTTGTGAGCACTCTATTAAAAAATTACTTTATTATTCTATTATGTTCCATAGTATTCTCAAAGGTGATAATATTGTTAGAGTTTAGTCGATCCTCGAAACAAAAGATCAAGAGGAGAGGCAAAAGTTTTCGAATTTTGAAGACATCTAAAAAAACAAGCTTTTAACTACACCGAAAACATTTAACAGTTTATATATACTATAAGTAGTTTAAAAAGATAAAAAACACGTCTATAAACTATTTCATGGCGTTAAGAAGACAGAAAAGACAGCTAACATTGCCGTTTAGCCTTAAAAACCAGTCAATTGTTTTAGACTAAAAGAAAAAAAGTGTAGAGAAAACTTTAGAAGACATATGTCCCTTCAAAAATTTTAACGTTGTTAAAACAAAGATCTTAATCGAGTATTTGAAAAAAATATAAAAAATACAAAAAATTTGCGAAAAGAACTGATATATTAGAAAAACTCAAGATAAAATAAGAAGATGTAAAAAAAAACAAAAGCGACAATGGTCAACAACACGAAGAAATAATTAACTTTAATTAAAATAAAATCAATGAAATAATCGAACTCGAATCTAAAGAAAAAAAGAATAAAAAAAAATGGCCAAAAAAAAAACTCAAAGATACAACTACAGTACATTCGGATTTTAAATAAAAACAAAACTATGTATTATTGTAGAAATGTTAAGCCGAGCATATGTGAAATTTCTGCGATGTAAATAAAAATAAAAGAAATAAACTTAGATTATATTTTGAAACATTAAAACTAAATAAAGTTTTGCTCGAAGCGTCAATAAATATATATAAAAAAGTTTTTAATAAAAAAAATAAAACAAAATATAATTTTGTTTCATTGAAAAGTGCAAGATAAAAACAGGATATAGGGAAAAAGCAAGACTGAGGGGACAATACATTACTAGTAATTTAATGAACAGAGTTAAAAGAATATATTAAATCAAAAAGTTGAAATACTGTAAGGAATTTGACATATACATTCAAAAAACACATAAGACCCACAGAGAATAAAGATAAGAGTTTAAGGTTAACTAATTGTTTAATAAATTTGAATGATATAGTCAAAAAAAATACACATTTGTTCACTTCAATAAAAGCAATAATAAAAAACACAGCTGAATCGAAAGTATTTACAGTAATAAAGCTTAATAGAGCAGAATATCATTAGAGAAAAAAGAAATTATAAAAACATCGTTTGTATTTGATAAGAAAGTATTCAGTAAAATACCATATTACGAAATCTGTAGAACCTTGTTCCCCACTTTATATATTTCAAAGAATAATCGCAAATATATTTGATAAAATGCTTGCTCAGGTATGTAAACAAATATGGTATATAATAAATCATGAAAAAACAGTAAGAAATTACACATTAATTTAAAGACTTTTCACAAGATTGCACTTTATATATTTAACCTACAGTGGCGATATAGATATGATCAATCCTTTACTTAAAAACTACAAACAAGACTTAAAAAAAGAAGAATAAACAAATATGTTTCTAATTTAATTATTTCTTTTTATATTTTAATGAACAATTGATGTTTTTCACATTTTTTGTCGAACATTTATTCTCGTATATTTTCTATATAATAAACTCTTTTTTGTTTTATAAAAAAACAGATATCTTTATGTGTTTTTAATTATATTAACATTTTTCTATATTTTAAGATAATGGAAAATTATATTTTATGAATATTTTCTAAATTTATTCAGTTGTTTTGAATTGATTCGAAAAGAATAAACTAACTGAAAAGAAAAATAAAAATTAATACAAAAAAGAAGATTATTAAATATTTGGTGATGTATAGACGATAGTTAAAAATCCCAACTGAATGAAAATAAATAAAAAGCAACCAGTTTAAAAAAACAGTGTAACTAACATAAGTGGAGTTAAAAGTTTCTTTATAATTGCGGTTGTGATTGATTTAATGGAAGTTTGCAGATTATCAAACAAAGAACATTTAATAACAGATAGATAATTTAAAAACTAAACTTCCGGCGTATATGAAAATCCAAGAATATAGAGAAAAAGAAGAATCTTAAATCATACACAATCAGGAAAAATAAGATTATACAAAAAAATTAGTTTTAAAATGACAAACAAGTAAAGGATAGGTTTGAGCGCTGCAATCATGCAATAGAATAAGCAACCCTTTTTTAGCACAAAACATTGAGGATATAAAAACATATCTCTGACGAAGAAAAATTATAATATAACAAAAAAAATTCTTAACTTTGGTCTGAGAAGTAAATAACTTGAATATAGATTAAGAGGTATGAGCAATGAAGTTAAATCAGTAAAAAAAAGCGTTATTAAATATCAGTAAGAAGCCAGGATTTTATAATAATCGTGTCACTACATAAATTAAAAAGCTAAAATACTTTAAATTTTTAAGAAAAATACAAGAAAAAAACCAAAGAGATAGTTATCGGCTGTTTATCTAAGAGAAAATAACAAAATTAAAAAACGAAATCAGTTATACTAAAAGACAAAAAAGATAAATCGTCTAATTATAATGAAAAAAAGATTTTTTTTGGTAGTTTGGCAACGAAAAACTTTATTAAATACACCCGATTAGCGTAAGGAGGCAAAAGACATTGATAAAAACAGATGATTAAAGTTCTTCACAATAGCTTGAAACATTCATATTATAGTATAAAAGAATAAAATATACTGAAAAGGTTTCAATGAAAAAACAAAACAGTAAAATGTTTATGTTGAATATGTCAAATCAACAACAAGAAAGTCAAGCTTCAGCTAAGTTTTATAACAAAATAAAACTCTATAGAAAAAGTAACGCTATCTTTGTTAAAGTTAAAAGGCAAGTGTATATTATTTAACAATTACTTTTAAAGCAGGGTGGCAAATTCAAAAGTCTCATAAAACAAAACTAAAAAATATATAACAGATTCGTAACAAGATATATAAAGAAAAAATATAAATCAGAAGAAATTTTCACGAAAGCAAAACATTTTTGTAATTAGGGTTACTAAAAAAGCTCTTAGCAGATCTTAACATAAAAAAACTGAGGTATAAGACCCCAGATAATAAGTGAATGTAAAAACTGAACAGAATCTTTAGAGATACACTTGTCAAAACCTTTGCAGATAACGTATTATATAATATTATGAAAACTCAACAAAAACAAAGAAACATAGCATATGTATAAAAAAAAGCTCAGTAAAAGCATTCAGCGCTTATCTTGAAAGATAAAAAAAATTAAAAAAGAAATCAAGAAAATAAAAAAAACACATAAGTAGAACCAAACAGAAAAACATATAAGTAAGATCGATCATAAAAACATAATAAACAGGAAGTGAAAATATCTAATAGAACAATTTAAATTTATATACAAAACGAAAAAATGATCAGCTTGCGAGAGTTGTCACTATAATACAAGTAAAGAAGGAAAGCGCATATTTAATAAAAAAATATCAAAAACAAAAACAAGACACTTTGATTTGAAAAAGTTATGTTATTTAAATTAGGGGAGTATAATAAACCACGGCTTAGTGCAGAAATGTAATTGATTTTAATTGAATAAACAATCAATACTATAGACTATTACATATATTATTTTCTACATATAACACGAAATAACAAATTTATATGCTCGATTTTTGTTTTTGTAATTATATAATTCTTGAAAAACATTTTTTAAATTTTATATATTGAGTTCTACTTTCGATTAAAAATCTTTTGTTTTTTATTTTAGGATTTGCACGTTTTCTAGATTTTATTACTGGAAGCAGACGTTGAACTGTATTTTCGAAAAAAACTTTTCTTTGAATCTATCTTTGCGGCTAAACTGTTTTTAAAGTATATCTATTAAATATGTCGTTTTGAATTATATGTATTTATTTTTTTTAATTTTTTTTCATTTTCTTCATATTAAGAGAAAGTTACGATACAGATCTTACAGGTTATTCAAAAAAAACGGAAGTATTTATTCAAAAAATATCAGTATTTACGCAAAAAACAGCGAGTATTTATTCAAAAAAAGCATATATTATAAAATAAAAATTCTGTTCTTTTAATTTTTTTTATTTACAATAAAACTAACAATATATTGTCCTAAAACAACAGACAGTTTTTTTAAAATTTCAATTCTTTTTAATAAAAAACACTTTTTTTTGTTTTTCTGATTTCTTAATTTTAAAAGACTGACGCGTATAACTTAAATTGCGATAAATCAGTATTTTTGTGATAAGCGTTTGTTAATATTTTAGTCGAAATAAGCGGTTCTTGTTTATTAGCATGTTGTTTTAATAATAAAAACTCACAATTTTGAATAAATACCTGTTAATTTTTGAAAAACACTGTAACAAACTGAAATATATTTCAAAATTTTTTTTTACATATAAAGAGCAACTAACGAATTCGTGAAAAATAAAAATTTTTATTTTATTATATAACCTAAGCTTACATCTTAACTTCTAAACAATGCGCTCTAAAAACATCGTATTCTTTAGACTTTAAATTAACTGTTTGAATGAATAGAGTATTTTTTACTGAATTTCTAGTCTAATAGGAGTGAAGATTAAAAATTTATAAATAACACACGACACATATAACGAAACACGTATAACTCACGGGCATAAAAAGCGTTCTATATTTTGCCACTATATAACTACTCTTATGTGTTTCGTTTTTTATAGACGTTTCTTTTTTTGCGTGCGCAATTGCTTTTCGTAAAACTTTCATAGTAGTCTACTGATACCTGTAACCTATATTTAATAATTTGTATTTGTATACATTTAAAAAATGAAAAAATTAGAACCTTAAAAACAGGCACTAAAAATGAGAACAAAATAAAAAAACGTTAAATACAAAAAACCACCGATCTTATTAACATAAAAATCAACGGCCCTAATTGACGTTCTAATTCTGTTTTCTGCATTACTATTGTTTTTTTATTGCTTGCAATTTACATAATCACTTATACAACTTTAAACTTTCAATTTTTTTGATTGCGTTTATCGTTTCTTTACCATATAACCATAGATC
>SBJP01000189.1:0-22531 GCA_014805705.1 Cucumispora dikerogammari | reverse complement strand
CAATAAAAGCACTAAGGCCATAAGACAATTGAATAAAAAACTAAATTAAATTTCAAAAAAACGAAATATATTTACTTTTACCAATTATCGTATATATGGTAGTTGATAATTTTTCTAATTTAAAAACATATTATTTAGTCTTGAAACAAAGGCAACAGATTCAAGAAAAACATATTATTTAGTCTTGAAACAAAGGCAACAGATTTAAGAAAAACATATTATTTAGTCTTGAAACAAAGACAACAGTTTCAAGCATAACATATGTTTTTGAAAAGTGCGCTTACACGATAAATATTTTCTAGTTGAACATATTAGATAAACAGTTATTATAACTTTCTTGTGTGTGCATTTAATAACAAAATAAGCAAGAAAACATAATAAGTGTTTCGGCTATAATTTTTCTCAAAACAAAACTCTCGTTACAGACGTTTTCGCTGAGGAATCTTTGAAACCATAAAAACGATAATGTAGTGTTTTGGTTTACAACAAAACTTAGCACAAATAGATGGTAACTAAAAATGCATATACTTTATAGTTTCGAAAGAAAGTATGTATATAAATATAGATCACACGCTATAGAAAAACTCTATTATTTGAAAGTTTTTTATTTGATCGCTTCTCATAAACATAACGACATTCACTTGTTCATGAATAACTTTTACGAAGTTCATCATTATTTGGAGATTTACTTTTTTTAAGTTCTTTTTTCAGCTGGCAAGTGTAGAAAAAACTGTGCAGATTGCTAGAGGAAAAAACAAAGAATCAAAGCGATTTTATTTTCGAAAAAAAACATCGCTATTTTACTTTATGATACGAATGTTTGTTAGTATTGTTTTGATTGAAGATATAATATGTAAAAATGCATTTCGTAAAACAAGTTAAAGTTTTAAGTTTAAATATGACAACTAGACTATTAAACAGCACAAGTAAAATATCTTTTATTGATTATCATAGCAATATTAACGATGTTTATATACATTAGACTCAGAAAAAAAAAAAGATTAAGGTAAAAGAGACAGTCTCGGAACGAAAAATAAAAAAAACAATGTTTTTCAAACCAGTACAGACTGTTGAATATAAAAACGCGCTGTTCTTTGTTATTTAAAGTTTTTTTATAATGAAACGATAGAACCAGTGTTTTCTAAAACGCTTTTGAACAAAAAAACGTTTTTTTTAATAAAATGTATGACACCACATTTTGGCGAGAATTAACGCTTCAGGTTTCTTAGACTTCGGGTTCACAAGCTTTTTATAATATTATTTTGATATTTTGCTTCATAAAAGTTCTATCTTTTCTTTTAACGCTCTGACGTTTTTGTTATTGGGCTTTTTTTTCAATTCTGTTCTTATATATAGCAATATGTCTTTTATTTAATTTATTTTGGAGCTTTGATTAGACTATTCTGTAGGTTAAACGTTATTTGTTTTAAAAAACTCAATTAGAAGCTTCGATCCATGCTGGGGATCGTTATTCTGCTGAAATAAAAACACTTTAGATAACTCATATTGTAGTGTATTTCATAAATGTTTTTTACCAAAGTTCGTCTATAAAAGCTATCTCCTATTGTTGAGTCTGTGAAAACCGACTTACCTGCTCTTTAGTTAAAAAAAGTTTTCAAACCATAATACCTTTTGTTTCACGCTTGACAGGTTTTATGTATTCGTATATTCAAGTGTATTGTCTTGTTTTATAAAAATCTTTATATTCACACCTGAGTTAAAAATATCAATTATACTTCATCGCTAAACAATACACTATCTTTTTTCTTAAAGTTCAGTTTATTCACTGGTTGGTAATTGTAAACTTTTGTTTTATGTTTTTATTCTATTGGTGGTACTTTTCTAGCTATATAATTCTTAAAACAACTTAAAGCAATGTTTTTTCACTTAATTGAACACGATACGTGTCGATCTGTTCTTTCTAAGAAAAATGCAAGCTTTATTGCTAAGATTTTTAGACATTCGGCTATTTTTGTGTTTAATGAAGACTCTTCTTGATTATTTATTCTTTTTAGTCGACTAAACATGATATTCAATCTAATGAATCAAATTTTTATATTTTTAGATGATATAGCTACTGACGATTTCGAAAACTTAAAATATTTCCCAATATTTAGGTAATTTCACTTGAGCTTAAATAAATTTGCAGTTTTAGCAGCACAGGCTCTTTTCGTTAAGTTACATTATTCGTACACGATGCCGTGTTTTTTTGGAGACTTAAAACAGGTGTTTAATATAGAAAATTGGTCGAAAAGAAGTATATTACACGTTTTTGTATTCTGAAACAAAAAAAATATTTAGATTGTCGTTTTGAACTTTTGTTTTTGATTTAAATTATAGAAGTTTTACCACCAATTAGTTTTTTCCGCACTTAGTGTATGTATGTTAATTGATAGCTCATAATATCTAACATATCGAAGTATTTATATTTTTTTTAAGTCTGTTCAGTTTATACAATAATTATATCTATTGAAAGTAATTGATTATTGAAGTTTTAATACGAAAAACAAACTTTATTGATGATATTTCTTGATTAGAAAATCAGTTCACTAAGCCCCTGGTTTAATTAGTTAAGCTCACGAAAAGTTTTTTTATCAAATAAGTTTTAATAATGATATCTTTGAAAACTATAACTGTTTATATAAACTTAAACATCTTAATTCATAACTCGAGCAGAGTAAAAACACTAGGGTTTAATATTGAAATAAATGTTTAATTGATTACATGTGATCAATTTATTATAAAAAAAGTCATTATTTTATTATGAATAACAAAAATAATTTGAAAAAACAAAAACCTACCATCCAAAACTAAAAAGGATATTAAGGTAAACACATCAAGGTTGTTTTTAGAGCCACTTTATATAAAACGTTGGCTTTGACTTCCTTATGTGTAACAATAAAAATATATAGCAAAAACAACATAGTTTTCCAAAGGTGCTGTAAAAATAGAAACTCATTTCAAACTTAAATAAGAAAAATAGTCTATCGTTGAAATATATTTTTTAATAAATCTTATATATTTCTTTATATTCAACCAAATGTTATTCTTCCATTCCCTTGTTGTGTCATTTTAGCCTTTTTTTCCAGATATTTTTTAAATATATCACCAGCTTTTCCTCCGTAGCTACCGTTTCCCTTTTTTAATGGATATCTTACAAATAAAGGCTCATAAACAAACAAAACACGGTCTATTTCTTTATTGTATTTTCCAATTTCATTTATTTGTAAGACTTTGTTATATTTAACAACATCTTTTTCTTCATCTTCTATGTGTTCAGTTGTCTTATTTCGATTCTTAAAACTATTGCTCCGTTGTTTGTTGCTGTAATCATCTCTTGACATAGAATAATGATCTTCATTTGTTATAACAGGACTTATTTGGTGAAAATAAAAGCTTATGCTTTGTGTGAAGTTAAACATGGTTTAATATTTTTTAAAGAAACACCATATATTTAAATAGGATAAAAACCAGGGAATATCCTTTATGTGTTCGAATGGAAAGGGTGGGTGCTTTTTTTTTTTATTTGTTTTATGAACCAATTAATTAAAAAGACTTATAGTGCGCGTGAAAATCAAGC
This sequence comes from Cucumispora dikerogammari, assembly GCA_014805705.1. NCBI lineage: Eukaryota > Fungi > Microsporidia > Cucumispora > Cucumispora dikerogammari. Next base: position 18,951 of record SBJP01000189.1, on the reverse strand, counting down.
ATTAGATTAATTATTGATAAAAAAGACATATTTTGAGTGTGGCTGAATGCAGAAGACAAAAAACATTTATTGTTTTATTACAATTAAAAAAAAAAGAATATGAAATATAGTCGATAATAAATGCTTTATTTTATTAAGTAAAATTTTTTCATTTTTATTTTAAAAAACAGACCGATATTTTTTTTATATAAAAACTGTTAGTGAAAAAAATATGTTTCTATATTTTTTTTCTTTATTTAGCTATTCAGTTTATTATTTAAAAACTTAAGTTCGCTAATTATTTTAATATGAAAAATAAGATACTTTCTATTACTGAACAGAAGCCTTAAAGCCAATAAAATAGCCATTTAGAACACAAATGGTCTTAAGAAATGTGGTTTAAACACCTTTTGAAACAATAACCTCAGTTAAAAACGCACAACGGCTTAAAAAAATTTAACTTTTTTCTAAATACGAGTGCGCGTTTTAAAAGTAAAAAAGACCAAAAAAAGATTTTTAGAATAAAGTATAAATGAAAAAAACAGAAAAATTTAAAACAATCCACGCTAAGATAAACATAAAAGTTGTCTCTAATAAAAATCTCTAATTTACATATGAAAAGAATTTTCTGTGTTTGTTGCTAGAGACAATAAATATAAATAAGCAAAGGCTTTACTTCTAAGTTAAAATTTATAGCTAAATATTTGTGTTAATTGAATTTTATAACTGAATTTTTTACTGTGATTTAGATGTTATTTGCAAAAAATGTTTTTCATTTTTTATTATATGCGGTTCAATGTTTTGTGGATGAACTGAACAAGTTTTTTATCTCCAAAAGTGTGGAACTTGTTGTCTCTCAAATTAAGTAATAATACTGTCTTTAATTATTATATACTGATATTATATATCAGCAACGGATGATAACTAAATTTATACCACTTTACTTTCAATATGAGAAAAGTGGACTTCAATATGAGGATAGTGGACTTCAAAATGAAATAGTGGACTTCAATATGAGAATAAAAAAGTAAATGTTTATATCTATCGGATTTTTTTAATTTAACTGTTTAATAATTGAGTAAATTTTATCTATGTCAACTAAAGAGGAAAGAGCAAGAAGAAGAGCGCTGATCTGCGCAGCATACTAAGCAAATGGCGATTGGAGACAGGTGGAACGTGACTTAAATGTCCCAAGTGCAACAGCCTACAGGCGGGTTCAAGAGGGTGAGGTTCAAGACACGAGGGGCGGCAATCGTTTCTGCAAGGTTACTGAAGAGCATCGTAATTTTATGGTAGAAGCTATTGAGGCTAATCCAAGAATTACGTTAAGCCATATGGTTGGTTTAATCTCTCAAACCTTTGGTCTCACTCTTACTCAAAAGACTGTTTGGAAACACCTTGAAGCAATGGCTTATACGATCAAATCAAAAAGATTTGAGCCTGAAAATGCTAACACCCCCGAGAACAAAAAAAAAGGTTTTTGTCGAAAAACCTCTTGATTATCAGGACCTTAATATGCCCATTGTTTATATAGATGAGACTAACCTCAACATCCATATATCGAAGAGTGAAGGGTGGTCTGCACGTGGAACAAAGTGTTCAACAGTTGCTGCTGGATCTAAGGGCGCTAACGTTTAGACAATCGGTGCAATTAGCAACCTAGACTTAACTCATTATGAATTAAGAAGAGATGCTTTCAAGAAAGAGAATGCCGTAGAATGGATTAAAACATGTTTTAGGATCGCAGTTTTGAAGCACGGCGGGCCTGTTGTACTTGTTGTTCACAACGCACCGTGTCATTCACAGGTTGAAAGTGTTCTTCAAGAAGCCGAGTTTTTGGAGTGCAAGATTCTCAGACTAGAGCCCCACAGCCCGATGTTTAACCCCATTGAGAACATCTGGTCAATTGAAAAAAGTGAAGTACAGCGCAACTTGGCAAATGAACTCTTTACGGTGCTCAGTTCAACGATGCTACCCTGACTATTGCAGAGCAAAGGCCGAGAGTTCTTGGGAGGTTGATGAATGGGGCTATGACTAATATCACACCATTTGTGTGCAACAACTGCATAGCAAGCATTCAGTCAAAAATAACACGTGCATTTAATCTGAAAGACATGGTGTTCTGATTAAAACTATGAGATGAATGTCTTAATTTTCTAATTTTTATACGTCCTTTTTCTCATATTGAAGTCCACTATTCTCATATTGAAGTCTACTATTCTCATACTGAAGTCAACTATTCTCATATAGAAGCCCACTATTTCATTTTGAAGTCCACTATTCTCATATTGAAGTCCACTATTCCATTTTGAAGTCCACTATTCTCATATTGAAGGTAAAATGGTATAGTCATATTTAAGTATGTTCTATTTTTCTAGTTATCATCTAATATAATCAGGGAGCAGTATTTTATATAAACGTAAACATGAAAAAAATATAAAGTATAAAAATCTCCTAACGCGATTACAATGCCAGACGATTTTTTAGTTGAAATGTAAAAACAAAATAAAATATTACAACTGATAAAAATCTTTATTACAAAATTGAATGATTTCAAAATATAACATAAAATATTAGAGAAACAAACATAAGAACTTTTTTATTAAGAAAAAATTTTTACAATTATTTATAATTCAAAATACGATAAAAATAAAGTTTTTATTTACCCAGCCCAGCGTCGCTGAGACAGTGTTTTCTTTTAAGAAACACAAAGCTGTTGGTTTCATCAAACACAAGAACTATATTTTTTATGTTTAAATTCAAAACAGCGTTAAAAGCTTTCTTAATCAGTTTATCTTTTCGTCTTTTGAAGCGGGATTTTGGTCTAAGATTGTTAAACTGGTTTTTACTTAAAAAAATCGATTTTTGTCTTTTTTTAATTTAATTCGTTTTGTTCGTTTCGTCCATTCGTTCGTTTCCGTTATTTCGTTTTGTTTTTAAGTAAATAGTTATTACTTGAGTTTTTTTGGGGCCCTAAGAACGCATGATTATTTTTAAAGCGATATTTGCGCCCAAATGATGTTGAGTTTTCTCGACTATGCTTATTCAAAAAAGTTTTTAATAAAATTTTTTTAATAATTCTTATATGTTTTATTTTAATCCGATACAGTTTTCATTGTAGTTTTTTGTTTATAGAAAAAAAATATCAGTTTCGATATTAATTAAATAAAAAACCAAGCTAATTTATTATAACATCAAAGCCTTTAATTAAACTATAACGTTAAGATTTTTATTAAAAAACCTAATTTTATTTTAACACTTCATATATTTAACTCAAATCGTCAAAATCGAATGTTTTTATGGCCTCTAATTATATTTCTATTAAAAAGGCTTGTACTTTGGACTAGAAAATAAACAATATTTAAAAATTTTACGGTCTTGAACCTTTTATTTTTTTTCAATTTTCGGCTTAAAAGATTTATATTTATATGAAAAGTTTTATTATATATTCATCTAGATCCTTAGAAAACTCGTTACTCTTCTACTAGTTGATAAGTCAGAATCAATGTTTTTATATAAAAAATATAACAATCTTTAGCATTTTCATATTCAAGTTGATTATGAAAATTTCATGTTTAAATACATATATATAGAGAGGCTTTTATGATTAAAGATAAAAAAGTGTCTTAAACTTCTATATATAAATCCACTGACAGATGTTGCAACATATAGTTAAAATGGTTTAAGAAATAAGACGATGACTGCTTTTTACCATAAACTTAAGACAAATTACATTTTTGTGTATGGATAAATAAATTCGCAAACCTAGCATTATATCCGTACTAAAATAAATAATTAGATCATATATTTTATTATTTATAATTACAGCAGCTTATACTTAGCAGCTTTTTCACACTCCAAACACTCACCTTTCGCGCTATCAGTTTCGCTACTATCAGTTTTCGAATATTTGTCGAGTATAACTGTATGCTTAACTTGTTTACCTGACGCCTCATCCTTTACTAGTATAGTTTTTTTAATCACTGTATGTTTGTGGTCTGTTAATGAAACGGCATTTTCGAGTGCTTTAGAGAACTTGTGACTTACATCAAGATTTTTATTGTTGTTATTTATAGATGTTGGTGTGTGTACAGCAGATTTAGTTGCAACTGGCTCTCCATTATTATCTTGAAGCTTGGAAGTATCAGGATCTGTGATCGAATTGTGTTTTTGTCTCTTATTAGAAGAGTTAAGAGGATATGAGGATTGGATAATATCTGTTATTCCTTGAACAAGACTATCTGTTGTGTTATCAGACGAATCCACAAATGAAATGGTCGAAAAGTCGTCATTTACATCAATATCAATAGAGCTTTTTGAAATCTTGTCTTGTTCTAATGCCTCCATATGGCTTTCTGTTTCTGATACACCGCGCGTGTCAGTCACTGACTTGTTATGTAAACCGTTGGTTGTATTTACAAAAGAACCATCATTTTCATTTTCGAAAACTTCAGGTTCGTAATATAAAGATCCTTCGTTTGATTCACACTCTTTAAAACATTCCTCGCTTAATGATTTATTCATAAGGATATTTATAAACTTTTCAATTTCATTACTAATATCATTTAAAAAACCTTGATTTTGTAACTTGGTTATTACTATGTCAATATCAGTAGATCGGCTTTCTGTTACCGAAGCGTCTTGTTTATTTAGTTCAATTTCAGAAGTCGGTGTGATACTACAGCCGAGCACTTCTGTTTGGTTTCTGGATTCTAGCTCGTTTTCATTAACAAATATATCATCTTCAGAATGATCAAAGTCGGGAGTTAATATTGGAGGATAATATTTTATTTCCGCATCTCTATCAGCCAAAATTTGAATACTTATTTCTGTTCTTGTCGGCACCTTCTTGGGCGCATAAACGGGTCTATTTGGCGTATGAGAGACTGGTCCATATTTGTGATGTGCTACTGTAGCCTCCTGGTTCTTTTGTATGTTTATGCTATCATGGTTGACTGTATCAATAAATATTGTTGTTTTTGTATCATCATTACACTCGGGCTCTGCTAAAACAACAGGCGAAGATGTAAAGACGGGCGATGATATACTTGGGAACGAACCGATACTATATGTTGAATGCGTGTCTCTATCTGATGAAAACGAACAATGTTGATCAGAGTCAATGTCGATAGTAGAAAACCCGTCTTTAGTTTGAGTTCCATCGACTAATTTATCGGAAACACTCTCACCGATCAATTCATCAACATGTGCTTCTATAGTTTTTTTTATTGGTGGAATTACGACGTTTACTTGTTTTCTGCCGAATGTTTTTGGTTTATCGGATTTTCCTTCAATAATCCTGGTGACAGTGCTGTCGCCATGTGATTGAATGTTTAAATCTGTTTTTATTTCTCTAGACATTACATTGTGGTTTTTAGTTAAAGACTTTGTTATACCTTCGACTTTTCCTCGTTTTTGATCTGAACTCAAAGATCCAAAATGAGATTTGGTTAATGCGCTACATGATTCAGGTTTGTTAAAGCTTTCAACAACCAAATCTGCATTTTGTTTCTCATTTTTATTCTCTTCGTGCTCATAAGATAACAAAACATCACTAAGAACTTGAACGGACATATCGGTTACCTTCTCTTTCTCAGTTTTCAAATTAAATTGTTTCTTATCGTTGGCTAAATCATTTGAACTAGAAGTTAAATCATCTATTGAGCTCTTGTTCTCCACAGAAGATAAACTCTTTTTTTTTCTCCGATTCAGCAAACTTGAAGCGTTTTTTAATTGATATTTGAACTCAGCTTCAGACGAACATTTAAAAATCTTTAAATCAACGTATTTCAATGACTTACCTTTGGTCTTTCGTTTAACCATGGCATTATTTTATATTATATATTTTATAAATATAAAATATATAATATAAATAATTCTGTATTGAGAAAACAATTTAATATTGATATTTTTTTATAATAAACATTTAAAATAAATTCTCTTAAGTTTTTAATATTGTTATATGATAATCAATTAATATGTAGTGAAAGGGACTTCAGAAGAACAATAAAAGTAAAAAATTTTTGTTATTTAAAATTTAATTTTTAAAAGTACTTGGTTTTAAGAGTTATTAGAAAGACAATCCAATTACTATTTATGTTATTACAAAAAATGTTTTATTAATCAAATCACTTTTTTTTTGTATATAATTTATTGGTGATAAGTTTTGTATTTAATGAGTTTGAGATGTTATATTAATATATGAATGTCAAAAAAGTCTCCTAAATGATAGATAGAGTTCTATAAAAACAAAAAAATTTCTTTAATTTGTACATACAATGGCCTGTGGATTTAAAAACAAGGAGCTGTAATTTTTTAAAACTAACAAGTTCAATTAATATTTTAAGTCAATGAGCTTTACGTTTTTTTTAAAAATAGTTTTTAAAAAAAACGAAACTGTTTGAATTAATATAAACTGTCTGGGTATTTGGTGCCAACGCTCAAATTTAAATAAATATACATTCAGCCCGTGCTAATGAGTTTATAAAACCATAAAATATAGCGTGTTTGCGTGTCTTTTTAAATATAATCATCAGTTGATTTATTTTATAAACTAAAAGGCTGTTACATGTGTCGTATATGTTGATTAATTGAGAGTTATAAAATGGATGTTTTCGAAAAAAAAAATTTCTGTTTGTATACAGACTAAGTAGTAAATTTTTTTGTTGATATAAAAGCAAATAATGTTTGTTTTAGATGATATTTTAGAGCAATATAAAAATTTGTTTGAAAGTGAGAGTTCCTATCATAGAAGGGAAGACGAGTCTCACACGCTAACGTTATCTTTTACAAGAAAAAATTTTTATATTTTCATCATCTCATCAAGAACATTAAGTATATTTCCGAACAAAAAACGGTTAGATAATAACCTCACCAAGATTAAATAAAAGAAATTTTTTATAAATCTTAACTTAAATAACATATGACCTCAAAAAATTCAAAGTGTCATGAAGTTTAAAAACAGTTTTTTTATTGTTTTTTTTATATCAATAAAACACAAATATGATATGTTGACAAAAAATGACGATAGATATCTTAAAGGAATATATGACAGTATTACACAAATACAAAAACGATAAAAAAATTACGATAAAGCATATTGCTTTGTCAAATAATCAAAAAAAATTTATAAATTACATCTTGACGTTTTTAGTGATTACACTGTACTTACAAATTATACTAAAATCTCTGTAAAAGTGATATCCTTTTATTTGCATTAGTTTTAATGTTGTTTGCTACACCAGGTTTTTTTTCTTATGTTTTATACGCTTTGGGTATGTGTTTTTAAGTTTGTATATTATATTTAAAGAAAACTCTTCTCAACTTTTTTTACTGTTTTTTCTGCTGTTATAAGATTAAACAGACATTTTTTTTGTTTTAGCATTTTATCTTGTCTTTTTGTTTCTATAAAAAAATTAATAGAAAAACACAACCTACAAAAAACTTTAGTTTGTGTTGCAAAACGTACGTTTCTTTGAGATTTAAAAATATTTAAGTCGAGTTTAAAAAACATTAAACCTAGATAAAGCATACAAAAACAGTATATAAACTTTTTTTACATTTTGAGAGGAAAAGCTTTTTTCGACTGCGCTGTATAAATTACAGACATATTGATATTATCTAAAGTTAACTACTCTATAGAACACGAGTACAGTCAAGCAATTTTAAGTATAATTACAGAAAAACAATAAATATGCATCTACCACAGCCAATGATTCGATATCGACAAGAGAAGAAACTTTTTTAATTCTGTTTACATTAATTACGTTTTGTTTTGCAGTTGATGTAAATTAAAATAAAATTAACATACGATGTTTGAGTGAATTGTTACTTAAGGCTGATTATGTAAAAAAACTTAGCACCTGGACAACACTTATTACAAAAAACCTAATGAAAGTTTCTAGGAAAACATACAACTACAAGCGATAAAAACGAAACCAAGAGAATAAAGCCTAACTTGAAAAGTATAACGTTCAATTTTGATAAGAAAAATAAAAATTGATTTCAATAAAATGTCAAATATACAAGCTACAGATTAATATACACAGATTACAGAAATAAAAACACGAATTTCAAAAAATGAATATAAAAACAATAGGAATAAATACAAAAGTTATGAAAATAGAAAATCACATTCAAAAAATAAAGTAAACAATTAAAAGATGTAAATTGCGTTTTTATAAAGAGAAATATAAAACGTAAATGTTTACTAAACTGAATTAAGAAATTGTAACTTTTGTGACTCGGTTTTTATAAATACTTGCGTTTTATATATTTTATAACATTTTTTACTTTCCTATGCTTCATCAACTGAGTTATAGAAAACGTTACACTCGTATTTGGGCTGTTTTTATTACTGTAACTTGTGTATTCATTCCATTTTACCCCTGTAATAATGCTAATGTTTGTATAATATCAAACAGAGATTGTCTAAACCATAAAATTCATTGATTAAGAATAAAACGAAATACTGTATAGCAACAGAAAGCGTTCCGTTAGAATTAAAGATGTTTTCATTTATTATTTGTTTAATGGGGTTGTTATAAACAAAGATAGACACGACAGTCTATTATTTTTTTTTACAAAGGCGAGGGTTTTTAAAAAAACAGTTTCATTTAAAAAGAAGTATTATAAAAAACGCAATTGTGTTGATTTATCACTATGTTGAAAATATATAAACGCTTGCTTTATTTTCTATTAAACACTATGGCACGTTTTAAATTCATAAGTTCGAAACTCGATGAAGATACTGTATTTGTTAGATTAGAAAACTGAATAAAGGATTACGAACGAGACACTATGTTTTTTTTCACTTATATTCTACATTTTAACATTTTTCATTCTTTAATAGCAGTTTTTCTAATTTTATTTTTTTTACATTTTTTGGAACAAAAAGCATATGTGTCAGTATATTTAAAAAATCGTTTGTTTTAATATCGATTTTTTCAAATAAAAATATAAGAGATACAGAAGCTGGCTCTGGCTTTTTTGAATCGAATAACACTGATAAAATATACCAAATGATTCTGTAGAATAAAAGAAACTTTGCGTATACATTAATCTACTTCATACATAAAAATATTGTGAATTCAATATATATAGGAGAGTTTCAGATTTCTATTATATCAAAAACGAAATGATATAGGAACTATACTTACTTTATATTTGATGTTTCATACTATGATTATACAATCTTATATGTGGCCGAGTTTATTAATGATTTAAACAATCAGAGTCAGTATAAAAAATCGCCGATATATCATTATTAGATGTAACAGCTTCAACTGTGTAGCTTGAAAATAAGAATATCGTGAAAACCTAGAATAAACTTTTATATATAAAGCTTTAAACTTGCTGTTTTTTATATAAAAAGACCCGCGCGAAAATCTGGAATAAGATATCTTCTATATAAAATTATAATATAAGAAATATTATACTCTTATTTCATACGTAAGAGCCGTGAAAACTTGAAATAAACTTTTTTATATAATAACGTTATATTTTATATGAAAAATATCTTATTTCAGATTTTTGCGCGAGTCTTCTTATATAAAAACAGCAAGTTTTAAGATTTATATATAAAAGGGTAAAATCGGCTTTAGGGGGGGTAAGAAAGTTGGGTCTAAAATAAAAAATATTTATGGAAACAAGAACAACTTAAAACGAGAAATTACAAAATGCCTACGCCGTCTTCTCGTTCCGCTGTGAGAGTGGGTTAATTAAAAAAAATCTGAACTGTAAATTTTGCAGAAAAAGAATAGTTTTAACTACTCATCACAGAGAGGATGGTGTAATATTAGCCTGTTGGTCTTTTAAATTTAAAAATTTTAAAAGATCAATTCGTCATAACACGATTTTTTCAGGTATAAAAATACCCTTGAAAAAAATTGTTCAAGTTATGTACAAATGGTGCCAGAAAACGAATTTAAAAGCAATAAAACATGAATATGGCATCGATTATAAGGCCATTAATTCAGTAATTGGTATAATAAGAAAAAAAATTACGAAAAAATTTCCCCAAAAAATAGGAGGTATTGGGGAGATTGTGGAAATTGATGAGACATGCGTGTCGAAGAGGAAGTTTAATAAAGGTAGGTTGGTGGGAAATATGTGGTGTGTAGGCGGTATTTCGAGAGAAACCAAAGCCTTTTTTTTTTGAAGACGTTGAGACAAGAAATATGGCAAATTTCGACAAAATAATCAAAAAAACGTACACATTGACACATTAATTATGACTGATGGGTGTAAAGGGTATTTAAATGTGAAAAATCTTGGATTTTTTCATGAAAAAAATAAATCACTTTAAACACTTCGTTGATCCTAACTACACTTTTATACACACTCAAAACATAGAGAACCTATGGTGTCATTTAAAGAAATACATTAAATCGAGGGGGTCAAACATCAAAAAAAACTTAACTCATTATATTAATAAATTTAAATTTTTGAAAAATAAAAAAGATATCTTTGAGAGTCTCTTGCAGACATTTTCAAGCCTATTAAAATTTAATAAATCGATTTTAATTATTTTTTTTATTTTAGACCCAACTTTCTTACCCCTCCCAAAGCCGATTTTACCTATAAAAGTTCATTTCAGATTTTTACGATATCTTTATTTTTACCTACCAGGACGTGAAAACAAAGGTATTTTAAATTTATTAACAAAATGTGCAAAATTTATTATTCCAGATTTTCACAGAGTTCGAAAAAAAAATGAAAAATAAAAATATTACGACACATTTCAAATGTTCCAAAAATATTAAATGAAATAGAGAAGCTTAGAATAATTGGTTTTTCTATGACGAAAACTGTGTCTCTCGAATTGACGGCTATCGAAAAATTAAGATTCAAGAAAAAAGCACGTTTATTCGTATTTAAAAATGAATTGTTAATAATAATAAAAAACAATGTCAAAAAAAAATATTTAGGAATATGTAACAAACGAATTAAAGAAGTTTGTAATTTGTTTCACCTACCCAGGCCTCTTGGGAGAAATGCGTTTAGAGAAGCTATAATTACACATTATGTTGGTGTATATACAAGGTTTATATATAATTATGTAAAGCATTGTATTAGCTTCCAGAAAGAATATGTTCACGGATCGTCAACACCACCAACCCAATTATTTCAAACTTTGTTCGAGAAAGGTTGCTTGTTTACACAAACTATTTTTCAGAATACTGGATGTCTTTTGATATTATATAGTATATTTTTACAAAGATTGACTCTTTCTCAAAATTTGCTTTTTTTATTTTTTAAAAAGCAAAACGAGTCAGAATTTTTTACGTTTCTTGAAACATCTTTGTTTGAGAAAGGTCTCTTGGAAAATACTACATTCTGACAATGAAAACGAGTTTGTAGCAAACAGAGTGAATGAATTTGCACGTTTCATGGGCACTGAGCCAGTACAGAGAACACCCTACAGGTCTCAAACACAGGATTAAATAGAAAGATTTAATCGTACTATTAAATTTAAGCTAAGATAAGAAACTGTCTCGAAATCAATAATCAAAGATACGTAGATATACTGAACAATATAATTTTTCAATATAATAAAACAAAACATAAGGCTACTAAATTATCACTTTTGTTCACTTCAAAGGTTATGTTCCTTCTGAAACAACTCAGGAATATTAAAACATTTTTCTTCGATATTTAACGAATAAGATCCAACTACGCGAAATACGGTTTAGGCTATAAAACGATCTATAATGAAAAGGTGAAGAACAGAGCATCGCTGTGAGGAAAAGAATATTAATTTCCAAATATTTCGGTTGCCTATTACAACGCAGAAGAGGAGTACTCGAAAGATTTTACAGAGAAGCATTTTTTGTAATTTTTGCAATATTTAATGTTTTTGTTTTGTAAAACGAAAAGATCAAGAAAGAATACTGATTTTACTATACATGAATCCTTAATTAAAAATTTAAATTAAAAAAAAATTTATTTTATTCTTCATATTAAAAAGCAGAATTTCTGCATTTGTTTCTTCGTAAAAATATGGTCTAATAAATTTTGAATATTTTGTTAGTAAAATTAACATATTCATATTTTTACTATTTGGTAGCGTAAAAATCTGGAACAAACTTTTATATATAAATCTTTAAACAGGCCGTTTTTTATATAAAAAACCTCGGTGAAAATCTGGAATAAGATATTTTCTATATAAAATATGGGCATTATAAAATATAGAATAAAAAACGTCATTAATATAAAATATAGAACTTTTTTTTCGTGAATATAGAATAACCTTTTAATTAAATTAGTTTGTGCTCATGCATGCAGCAGAATACAAGCGATGTTAATCTGATTAGAGCAAACAAATTAAAAGACGAGTTTTTAGTTTGTAGTACTTTTGAATCAATCGATGTGTTTTTGATACTGTTCTCCAAATCTGCAACCATAGAGTTAATTTCATTTATTGTAAAGAATAGAAATTCTAAAAACATCTCATCTGCTTGCAAAAAGATATCGTGCAGTTTTAAAGCAAGATCCAGGTTTAATGCCACCAAAAATCAATGCATTATAAGCCATATGAACACTATTCATTTATGCGAGGCTATATATGCAAGAGATAATTTCGCGGCAGTTTCAGATATGATATTACAATCTGAACATACTGACAGTACAAGTCCAAACAACCCGATCGGTTTAATCAGAATAGATACGGGCAAGGCGTAAAATATATAACTGCTCAGAAGGAATTAAACAGTTATAAATCGAAAAACAAAATTTTTTTAAAAAATTCTTATAGTTATTTTAACAATCTAATTTTATCTTTTAAAGATGAAAGTGCCCAGACAATACTCGAACTAGATAATAATAGTTTCAAAAGGCACTTTACAATATGGGAAGCGACAAAGAAACTCTATAGTCTCATTAGAAAAATTATATCAGTATATGAGACGTTTTTGTCGGGGGTAAATAAAGACGAAATATTATTTTCTGCTGCCCAAGGAGGCAAAGATCAGTATGTGTTGTGCATTTGTTATTAGAATCCGAAAATTTCGATTATTGGAGCTTTTTTATCAGAAATTTAAATGTCGATTTCATTATTGATAATAATTGTAATATAATAATTTCGGATAAAGATAACGATTTAATTTCTGCAATAAGAACTCTTACTCACAATATTGTACGAATAGTGTGTGTTAGACACTTGGCTAAGAACTTTAAAACCAATTACAGAAATTAATGTTTACATGATTTATTTTGGAAAGCAGACTATACATACGATATTTTCATTTTCATTGCAATAATGTAAACTCAATTAACTTAATCCAGATTATCATACCGCTTGCATTAGTGCAGACATAACGTTTAGTCTTTTTCTGATCGACGCATCTCATCTTACGAAATTAATACATCTAATTGTGCAGAATCTATAAATTCTGCAATAAAACCCTTTGTTTCTTTTGATATTACCAATCCAACAATTTCAATAAATAACTATAATATAAAAAATTTCAATGCAAGAAGATCTGAAAGATTTAATTATACCATATTTCATAAAATTTTGTCTAAACTAGATTCTATTGTTTCTATCGGCAGAATATTAACTATCAGACAGTCTAATAATAATATTTATCTGATTCAGTTCAAATATCTAGTAACGCCAAATGAGATAAAATATAGTTGAAACTGTGTCTTCGAGTTCGATATGCCCTACCAGCATTTTTGTACTGTTATTAATAATTTGAGGCTAGATCCGTATACATTACTTGAATATTATTTCAACATTAATAATTATACCAGTTCATATTCAAAAACAATATTGCCTCTATCTTCATATAACTTACCAAGAGATAATGTTAACTCATCCCTGAACCGAGAAGTAGAGATAGCTCAAGAATATCTAGATTTTGATCTAATACGAAAAATTAAAAATTTTTCTCTATATTTTAAATTTACTGAAAAAAGATCTATATTTTATATTTATCAAAAAAAAAGATCTATATTTTCTATTTATCAAAAAAAAGTTCTATATTTTATATGGAGCATTTTCAAAAATAGCATAAAAACCCCCATATTTCAAAAATGGCACAAAAAAAGTCTGTATTTCAAAAATGGCATAAAAAAAACACGATATTTCAAAAATGACACAAAAAAACACGATATTTCAAAAATGGCATAAAAAAGTTCGTATTTCAAAAATAGCATAAAATTAGAAAAATAAAGAAAAAACGTGAAATAAAAAATAGATAAATTTATATATTGAAATAAAAAGTAATTTTTTAATAAAAAAAGCAAGCTCCAAATACCGTTGATATCAAACAAATTTAAATTTTGATATTGTTTATTTATTCTCTTTGTTTCAATAAATAATTTTTTAATTTATTTATAAATTTATCTATTTCTTCTTTATTTTTCAAATTTTATGCCATTTTTGAAATACGGACTTTTTTATGCCATTTTTGAAATATCGTGTTTTTTTGTGCCTTTTTTGAAATATGGTGTTTTTTTATGCCATTTTTGAAATACGGACTTTTTTTGTGCCATTTTTGAAATAAGGGAATTTTTTTATGCCATTTTTGAAATTTTCTCTATTTTTTATTAAACAAAGACTGTGCTAAAGCGGCAATAGTTTTTTAATTGCCCAAGACTACAAAAAAGCTATAAGCAAGTAATCATCAAAGTGTTAAGCATAACACTACTTATAAAAACAATAATACACAGTCATCTAACAACGATATAGTCGTTCATTTTAAAAACTTGATAAAAGATGCTATTTGCGGAAATATGTCTTTGCTGCATGACATGAAACTAGAATATAAAGAATATGAATATAAAATGTTTTCAAAGTATTTTCTATCATATGACTTTATTTTGACTGAAATAAGAAAACCAGAAATACCGGAAGCTCAATATGTTCGTATTTCTGTTTGCGAAATAAAAAATAAAATGAGAAGACGAATTGTGTTCCAATTTTTTAAAGCTGTTTTTATTAATAAAATATACAGAATATGCAATGGGGAAAAGAAAGAAATTGTATATTTCTTCTAAAAATCTTTCCATGGAAAGTAAAGGTTATCGTAGAAATAGAAGAATCATATGTTTGTATTTTCAGAAAGAGTTTGATTCTGATAACGCCACATACTTTATATTGAATAATCAAACCAATATTTTCGGAATGTTGTATGCTGTTGCTTTTATAAATAGTTTCACTGATGAAGAAGAAAAAAAATGTGGTCTCTCTACGACAAACATTTTATAAAAAACGTAAACCATCGACTGGTGATAATCGTTCTATCAATTTGACTCTAGACATTCAGGAATTAATAGAAGGCATACAGTATAATAAACGTAATTATATTACGAAAAAATACATAAATTAAACTACGGTTTATCAACATTGAGGACAACAAAAAAAAACAAAACCTTTATCTTAAATTAATTAAAAACAATAATAATAAAGAAGAGCTTAGTTTTGAAGTTAAAATATATATTAAAGACTCAGAATTAAATCACTTGGTTTTTATATGTGAGGGTTACGATAAAGAAGCAGATAGTTTTTTAGATATCTATTACCAAGAATAGACAAAAGCAGACACTTAAAATGTAATACAAACTAGACCCAAGAAACGAACTTATAAAAGTAAACAAAACGGGCCTGTTAAGAAACAGAACACTCTACGTCAACACCACCATGTGTTTAAGGAGTACAAAAGAGATAAAGTAAAGAGCTAAATAGAAGTATAAAGATTCATTGTTTTTATTGTTTGTATGTAGCTAAAAGAATCGTATTACGTAATATTAAATCTTTTAAATATTAAACCCTCGAATTAAAAATGACATGTGAAAAACTCAGTTATGTTTTGTTCCCTTCTATTCATATGTTCATGACTATTTGAATCTTTTGTTTGAATCTACATAAAAACAGCCATTATCTATTTTTATACTTTAATTAATAAAACTCACACCAGCAGTTTTTTTAATTATAAATTTTTTTTCGAGTTGGCACTCTTCATATTCATTTCGATTTCTAATGTTTTTTTTTACATGAAATATTATGTTTTGTCAGTTTTTACATCTGATATTAATTTTTTGACAATTTTGGCTTTTCATAATTATATTAAAGTGCTCTTAATAAAAAAATTACACAAATAATGACAAAAAAAACCAGCTCTTTAGAAAAATAATAATATAAGAACTTAAGAAAAAAAAGATTTTGGTTATATAATATATATTTCAACAAATGATGTTTATTCATGTCTTTCTGATTTCGATGAATAGGCTGGCTCGTAATACTGCTTAAAACACGAAGCCACACGAAGACTTTTTTTTTCACGCTTCACGTAAACTTGTTGTTTTACGAATATTTTTGACATAACATAAGTGATAGTTTGTTCTGTTTTCTTTTGTCGACTATCCAGTGACCTTGTAGTTCAAAAATATCATTTTAGGTTCATATTCACCTTTCAAGTAAATATTATACAAAGAGTCTATAGTTGATTTTAAAAGCTCGAGATTCTGTTGAGTTTATTATTAACTCTATAAAAACTCTTTATGTTATATATAGGAACTATGAAACACCATGTTTATTAGATAATCTGTCATTTTATTGATTCAACGAACACTTTTTCGCTTATTAAAAAACGTTTTCAAAATTTAATCATATTTATCAACGTTCTCATATTATAATAAAAATATTTAATCATTTTCAATTTAATTATTGCTTTTGTTTATCTTAAAGCTTCGATCTCGAAGCTCAGAAAGATGTTAATAAGGAAGGCGTGTTCTTTGTAAACCTTAGAGTACAATTAATATTGTTTCTTTAATAATATATAAAAACGTTCTTTTTCAGCTTCTTAATTCTGTTTTTTTATTCATCTAACTGACCACGATTCATTCGTATAGTTCCACAAAAATAAATGTTACTTTTTCAAACTTCTTACATAATTTAACACTGTTATAATAATTGTCCATGTATAATGATGATTATATTTTTTCATTTTTTTAATTAAATCTTTTACAGATTTATTTATTTTTTTGTACCTGTGTATAATTTATGCTTCAAAATAAAGCTAATTTTTAAATCTGTCAAATAAAAAAAAATATTCCGATCCTTATAGGTTTTTGGTATTTACATCTTGAATCTATATATCCTCTGGTATTACACATACCTTTAACTATAGACAGTGCTTGAGTTGATATATATATAACAGACCAAATAATTTGTTTGAACGTTTTATAATTCGAAGAGAGAACACACTATTATGTCTTTTAGTCTTCTTTTTACTTTTATCAGTAGCAGATGAACCCAATTTATAACATATAAGAGTAAAATTTTATATGATATCAACTTCTGAACAAATCGACTTCCATATATATATCTATGTTTTTATTTTAGTAGTCTCGTATTTGTAAAAGTTTGACAATTCACATATATAATTTTATCAACATAAACTCTTCAACATTATGTATTGTGATAAAATATTTGCATCCAAAAAAAATTGTAAAGTTCACGTCACAAATAGCCGCGTCCGATAAAATTAGTGCAATGCTATTTTTTACTTAGTTTTGTAAAAATTTATAAAACTCGTCTGTAAATGTTGAAAACAGAAACCTGACTACTGTTGTAGAAATAGCAAAGCTCAGTTTTTTTTTCGGATGTATTTTAGAAAGTTTATTAATTCTGTAGTCTTTTGCCACATGTGGCTTTCGTGGTTTATACATGACTGTTTTTTTTAGATATGTCGACTTCGCTTGGGTTTAAGTCTTTTAAATAATCACTGTTTGTTTTCATCAGTGTATTTCTAATATCTTTTTGAAACATATGAATTAAAAGCCTGTTTATTTGAGATGTGAATTAAATTGCTTGAAAACGTATTCGAAAAAAATATTCGAGCGCTCGAAGACATATAAGCGTTTTTAGGTGCTTTATTTCTAATTAATAAAAGCGATCGATCAATTAACACATATCGTTAATGTTTATTTGGTTAAAATTATCATTACACGTATATGTGGAATTTGAAAAAAAGTCGATATTATCATTACACGAATATGTGAAATTTGGGAAAATGTCGATAAGATCAATACACGCATGTGTGTAATAAATTATAAAGGATTAAATTTTTATAAAAGAAATTTTGTTAATTCATAAAGAAACAGACAACAAATTCAGTAAAATTAGAAAAAAACTAGAAAAGATATATCTAAGATAATTTCGACTTTATATGTTTTATCTCGATTTTCGTACTATATTTTATTCTTTTAAACTTCTATATACAGTACTTCTCTTAATCACTGTACTAATCAAATGATTATTTGTAATCGCGCTGATAGAATCTAAATAAAAAGTGATTTATACTTTTAGATGTAACAAATAAATCCGCAATCCGTTTTTTCGGCAAAAATAAAAATAGAAATTAAATGTAATTTTAATTAAGTTTCCATTTATAAATGGAATTGAGAGCTTTAAAAAAACCCTTTCGTTCGTAGTTGTTATAATTATTGACAATTATTCGCAACTTTTCTTCTTTTTTTAAATTTATCTTGGAGAAATCCACTTTGCCCGATTTTGCTCGGCTAAGAAACAGTCTTAACACTTCCTCCTCTTTCTGAATAACGTTGATGAACATTGCAATGTTCGGATGGGCGTGATTTATCCTAGAATTCAACGATTTATGCCATGCTTCGACGGAGTTCGTTGTACGTGGTATAGAGTTTATTGTTCTATTATAAACTGACCAAAGCTCTTTTTTAAATAAAGGCAAAACATAAACTCCACTGTTATCTGTCTCTCCTATATATGTTTGTTGGAAATAAGTAATGAACTGCTTTATTTGTTCGTTCTTTCTAATAAATTTTTTGTATTTTTCCTTTAATTGTTGAAATTCAGTCTCTATTTTATCTGTCTTTACAAAACTCAAATTTAAACATCGTCTTACTATGCTTTTTGTTTTTTCGTCTTTTTTATAATTCTCACTGAGTTTAAGTGTTTGAACTTTTCTCCATATGCTTTGTCCAAAG
>SBJP01000188.1:0-22590 GCA_014805705.1 Cucumispora dikerogammari | reverse complement strand
TATTGTATTTTTGTTATTCTTTGATTATCATTATAATATTAATATCTTTTTTCAAATAGAGATCTTATTTTACTTTTAATTATTGTTTTTCTGAGTTGGTTTCGACAACAACTATTTAAAAAAACTGAAAAAACTATTTAAAAACCTGAACGGCGCTTTTTAATGAAATCTGAAAACTATTAAAAAAAGTCTGAAAAATCTATAAAAAAATCTGAAAATATATTAAAAAAAATCTGGAAAAATATTAAAAAAAAACTAAAGAAAATTTTATGAAAAGCATTTTTCTACTTTGAAAATTTCTGAAAAACTTTCTGGACTAAAAAAGTCTTAAGGGTTAAAAACAGATATTGGACTATTAAAATATCAACAAGAACCGGGCTTATAAAAGACATTTTAGAGTTGAAAAAATGAAAATTGAAATTTTTTGCTCTTATTTAACTTGCGAATAACCCTGAAACAACTAGCCCAAAAAAATTACTTAAATCGACTTTTCGCTTATTGGTGAACTGTAGATCAAAAAACGCAAACTTGTTTGTATACGCTAATAATACGTAAAAAAACTTAGCCGGCCAAACAAAAAAATCAAAAAAACTGTTGGCCGCTTTTCGCCATAGCGTCGAATAGGCGCTAAACCCTCCTCGAATTAATTAAATCGCCAACTCGCCGTCACACTTTGATCTCAGTTAAGAAAAATCTCACTATAAATTAATTAAAAAAAACAATAATCAAGTAAAAATTAAGCAATAAAAATTACAAGTAAAATTTAAAAAAAACGTTCTTTTTTATCAGTGTTGCTTCGTTAAGCGCAAATCACTGTTTAGACACTTTTGGTTTTCTTTTAAATATTTATTATTTTATAAATTTCGTTCATTTTTCGTCTGTTTTCGGATGAATAAACACATTATTTGCGCGTTTCCGCAGTTTAAAAGCAGAAAGTTGAATGTTAATATATACAGGGTTTTCCGGGCTATTTTGAAAATGACCATCTTTTTTTTGAAAATGGCTCATTATTTTTTTAAAAACGTATCTTGCATTTCTTAAAAAGTTTAACTTAAATTATCTATCGTATGTTTTATTTTATGTTAGATTTTTTAAGAAATGAATGATACGTTTCAAAAAAAATGAGACATTTTTAAAATATCCCAGGAAACCATGTAATGTCTTGGCTTTATCTTTAATGTTTTCGTATTAATTAAACTATAGTGGAATTTTTCACAATTAAGATTATAATGTGGCGCGAGTTAGAGATTTAATTAATTCGCAACGAAATATCTTCGATCCAGCTCAAAGGGGCTATTTTGGTGTCGACACGCTAATAATACGTAAACAATTTAGTAAATCAAATAAAAAGACTAAGAGCATAAGCAGCTTAGTTTTAATTAATAAAGCGTTGCTCTTTTTTATTTTATAATATATAACTGTCACAATACAATAAAGCCTTTGTATTTTGTCAAGTATAGTAAATGTTCGATACTGCGAACACATTATACTGCGAACACACTATATTGCGAACAAATTATATTGCGAATATAAAAAGAAAAAGAAAAAGAAAAAGAAATGTTATTCATTTGTTTTAGTATGACGAATATATAGAAAATTAAAATTTTAATTGCTAACATTTTCTATTTTCGAACAAAAAATTTTCGTTTTTTAGTATTAAAAATATTATATAATTCAAAAATTTTTTAGTTATAAAAAACAAAAAAAAAGTTTTTTAAAGAATTCATTTCATTAACACAGAAAAAAAGAAAAGAAATCTCTTTGGAAAGGAAAAAGCCGAAGAAAACTTAGAATATTAAAACAAAAACGAAAAATCCACACAGTGAGAAATGGCAGATAAATTTAAAAAAACACTATCAGCGACGAACCGTATTATTAGACGAAAAAAGAAAAAAAAAGAATATAAAATAGCTGTCGGATATCAAAACAAGATTAAAGTTTTCAAGACAGAAGAAGCTTGTTAAAACAATAAATATCAAATCTTTTTAATATGAGCATATCGTTAAAAAATGAAACTGAAACAAAATAAAAACAAAAAAAACTTAAAGTTTGTTGATCTAAAAATAGCGGATAAACCCCAGCTCGACATTTTTTTGGCATATGATGATTACACAAGTAATTTATAAAACAGAGCTCTTTTAAAATAAATAAAATATGTGATAAAACGGGGTTTCTAGAAGATTTAGGAAAGCTTAAAAATTTCTTCAAACAATTGGTGAAATTATAAAAATTATGAATAAAAAAAAGTTTTTAGTTACATGAAACGGGTCTTTTTCTGTTATCAAATTGCCATGTCGACAATCGTTCACTTTGAAAAGACAGGGTCTGTAGTAAGTTTTCAAAGAAGTGATTTACTGTATTATTCTGTATATTCTTAAAAAAAGAAAAATTAAAACCCTTGATTGTAGAACGACTCAAGAAACCATGATGCTTTGAAAAAAGAAACATAAACAATTTAGACATAAAATATAGCAGTAATAAATGTGCTTGATGAACTCGTATTTATTTAAAAACAGATTAGATGAATTAAATAAGAAATTTAAATCCGAAAACTGAAAAACAATATTTCTTTTAGACAAATCTTCAGTTTATTTTGTTGATAATAAATATTTGCATGTCCAAATACTGTTTTTCCGGCCAAATTCACATTTTAAAGCGCAGCCTTTAAATCAGAGAATAATTAATGCTTTCAAGAACCTATATACAACATAAATAAACAACACTATTGTGTCCAAAGGTTACTATGGTGATGAATGTAGAGATATACAAGCTTGATTAAAAGAATTAACATTATATGCTGCATTAACATTTATAAATCGACTTTGGGTTAAATAACGGTTGTACTATTATCAATTCTCTCAAAAAAGCATTAAACAATATCATATCAGTGAAACCTTGTAACGACAATCAAAACTGTCGTAAAACTGATACTCGTAAAGTAGATGTTTTTGACTCAAAAAATAACGCTGGCTTTCAAAAAGATACAAATCTAGTAGTGAATGAAAACGGAAAATAAAAATCCAATGATTTACAGATTGTTAAAATTACATAATCAACGGTTTTTTAAAAAACTTTAATCACATTTTTTTAACACCAAACAGACACTTCGTGAGCTGGAGCATGTTTCGATTAAACTTTATTTTTTAAATTAAACAGAAATATTTATACTAAAAAAATACTACTTAAAAAACAAAGACAAAACAACAATATAAAAGAGTATTTATTTAAAAGACGGTCTTAATTTATATTTTTGTTCGAAATACTTCAATTGGGAGTACTTTGAATTGGTTGTTTTTTTGTTCGCAATATCGGACATTTACTGTATATAATTTACGCAAAAGAACAATTTTTTTTTTCCCGTTTTTTAACATTAATCCTTAAAGTTGAAAATGTGCTGTTTAAGACCATTTTGTAAAGACGAATGAGCTTAAATAGTACATTTCTGTAAACCCAAATGATCATAAACAGCACATTTTTGTAAACGCAAATGATCTTAAACAGCATATTTTCGAAAACAAATGGTCGCAAACTGCACATTTTGTGAAATATATATTTACGTCAACTGCCTCTCGAATACAGCTAAACGCATCATGACAACAAACCCGCACATGGAAATCCTAACACGAAAAACTTATACTGAAAATCTCGGGTCAAAGTTATCAAAGCTGAAAAACCAAACCTGAAAAATAGTATCTAAAAAACCAAACCTGCAAAACCAAACCTGAAAAACCGAATCTGAAAAATTGAATCTGAAAAACCGAACCTGAAAAACCGAACCTGAAAAACCGAATCTGAAAAACCGAACCTGAAAAACTGAACCTGAAAAACAGCACCTGAAAAACCGAACCTGAAAAGTTGAACTTGAAAAACAGAATCTAAAAAACTGAACCTAAAAAAATTGAACCTGAAAAACTAAATCTGAAAAACCAAACTTAAAAAAAACAAACTTGAACATCCGAATCTGAAAAGTCAAACTTTGAAAAACCGATTCTGAAAAACTGAACGTGAAAAACGAACTTGAAAAGCTGATCCTAATGAGCCAATTCTGAAAAAAACAGTTCTGAAAAAAACAGCATCTGAAAAATAAAATCAGAAACAAGAAAATGAAAAATTAAACGTGAAAAGAGAAACCTGAAAAAAGGACTTTGTTTTTTATATTTGAACTTTTGGTTTGTTTTTCTCAGGATCGGCTTTTCGGGATCGGTTTTTCTGCACCGGTTTTTCAGGTTCAGTTTTTCAGTTCGATTTTTTCAGGTTCTGTTTGTTAAAGTTTCGTTTTTTAAGTTCTGTTTTCAGGTTCTGTTTTTCAGATTCGGTTTTTCAAGTGAAAGTTTCAGGTTCGGTTTTTAAGGTTGGTTTTTAAGGTTCGGTTTTTAAGGTTCGGTTTTTCAAGTTCGACTTTTCAGGTTAGTTTTCCAAGTTCAATTCTTCAGGTACTATTTTTTAAGTTCAGTTTTTCAGGTTTGATTCCTTTTATCGTGTGTCGTGTCTGTTGACAAATAGCCTTTTTTAAAAAAACATGTGCCAACATTTTTCTTTCATAAAAAAATATTTTTACAAAAAAGAAATTTCTGAGCAAAAAAATTTTATAACCAACAAATGTTTACTCACGAAAAGAGATTCATGCTTGAAAAAAAATCAGTTTATTAAAAAAATTTTTTTGCATGAAAATAAGCAAAAATTCTTAAGAGTTAAGACAGATAAACACAACTTTTACAATTTTTTTCTATATTTTTTAAATTTTATTTATAATAGTTTTTGCAAATAAAAGTTTTTTAAAACATGCAGCTTTTGCTCACTCTTCTGTTTTTTTTGCAACTTTTTTTGTATTTTTTAGGAGCCCTCCACAATAGCAATACATATACTGACACTAAGATATTTCGATAGTCTTAGGGGTAGTGATATATTACTGAAGAACAAAAAAACGAACATGATTGACATTCATATAATATAACTGTCAATTGTATATTGAATACTTGGATGTTAGAAAATTTTATTTTGAATACGTTGTTGTGGTTTTTTCTTGAGGCTGTTCGTTTTTTACATCATATGTTATCAATACAAATAATCTTAATATTCGTTTCAAATTATTCAAACTGGTATGTACTTCATTTAATGTAAAGTTTTTTTTATTAAAATTATGTTTATCCTGAAATTTCAAACTTAAAATTTGTTTAGGTCGCATGTCATAAATGTTATAGAACACTTTGAAAATTCTTCAAAGAAAAAACCAGTTGTTTTTTCGAAATAAACAAGCTTTTAAAAAGAAGAAAAATTGTGTGTATATACACAGCGTTTTTTCAAAATATTTAAGCGATAAAATAAAGCGTTTTTTATTCTTAATATGTTTTTATATTATTTTTTACTTATTCAAAAACAAGTATGTTAAGTTTAATAAGTTTTTTTTATATAAAATTTTGTTAAGAAAAAAAAGAATTTTATTTTATTCTTAAATATTTTAAAAAGTATATTAAATATTTTGAAACCAGATAAAAACTAGTTTATATATATATATAGTGTTGCAGTCTTTAATATATGATTGATTTTAAAACAACGAATAGCTTATATTATGAGTAAAAACTTACTCTTGTGAAGCGAAACAACTCATATTGTAAAAAACAGTTAGTCATACCAAAAATTTTATTTTAACATGTGTCAAGAAAAAAAAGATATCATCTCTTTTTTAAATTATACTTTTTTTGAATGTTTTAAGAAGAAAAAAAATGAAATCTGATGTTTAAATTGGTTATTTAGAAAAAAGAAATTGACTTTTGTGTATTGTGTGTTGAAGCTTCGTTTCTGTCAAAAAAAAACTATTCGTTTACACTATGTGTTGCTGTGCTTGAAAACTAGCATTATCGGCGACATTATTTTTTAGAAATTATAACAAACATTCTTAAAAAATATCATCGAAAATTTTTTTTATTAATCAGACACGACTCAAATATTATAATCTTTTAAAATAAAAAAATTATGTATACAGTCTGCTTAAATCAACAGAACTCAAGTTTTTATCGACAATTTCGCTGAGCTTAAAAGTAGAAAGACAGAATTCATCTCAACCAACAAACTCTATTTTTATATTCATTTTGTCTTTCATAAAATTGGCAAGAAAGCTTATTCTTCCCTGTTCTAATAATTCAAACGGCAAACTAAGAACCTGTTTATATCTTCGTTCCTCTTCTTCGGCATGTTGAAAAAAGTGTTTATGTAATTTAAACAACTCGTTCATTTTTTTTGTGTTTAATTGAGTCAAAGCAAGTTTTTCTAAACTTATCAGGATATCATCTTGTTGATTTTTTGTATTAATACCTTGTTCCCAACCATCCAAAAAAGCTATGAGTTCTTCAACATATAACCAAGTGCTCGACATGTCTAGCCTTTTCATTTCATATTTTCCAAACATGTTTCCAAGGTTTGAAAATGCTTCTAGCGATAATTTGTTGCCACCTATGGTTAGTTGTTTTAACTTTAAATGTTTTATATCCTCAATGAATACATTAAGATTATTATCATCGGGGCCATCATAGGTATATATGAATAATCTCTCTAAGGTCGCCAATTGATTAATAAGAATTCCAGGTCTCTCTGTTATCAAATCAAAATTCTTATAGTAAACATTTAAATATTTTATTTTACACGTTGAATTTACTAGATTTCGTAAGATAGATATAATTCCAGTGCTTTTTTTGTCTTTTTGGTCGAAAATTTTAGTATTTTCCAAATTCTTTGCTTGGCCTAAAAACTTACATAAACCCCCTGGAGCACCAGAATGAACAAAACAAAAATTAAAATTAAGAGACTCGATAAGAGAGCCATTGATGTTTTCAAACATTTTAATAAATATTTCTTCGATTTCTTCTGATAATGCACTGTCTAATTTAAGAGTTATATGTTTCAATTTAATCATTTCCTTGGTCTTAAGACTGAGAATAGTTGCTATATTTAGGTTAATGGAAAAAAAATCAAGAATTAAATGCGTAACATCTTCGAAATTATTTATTGCTTCAATAAATGCTTTGATAATTAGAGGATCTTTGAATTTTGTTTCTCTATCTGATATGACTAGTTCCATGGTTTTTTTCGGTTCTTTATTTTAAAAACTTATTAGAATTTAAACATATTTTTAGTAATTAGAACTTAACGCAATTTAATAAAATCAGAATCTTATAATTTTTTTTACAAATACAAACTGATTTTTTTCAAAAAAGAGTTGGTTCAATCTTAGCCGCTGTGTTTCAAAACATTGATAATATGAAGTTTGTTTTTGAATTGTTATTTGCGTTTGTAACCATTTTTCATTTAAAATTAATTAAAATTTTTAATAAATGTAAAATATTGAAAAAATACTATAAGTTAAGTGCTTGAAAAAAACGAGCCTGTGTTTTTTATCTTCAGTTTTTTTGCACTAAGGCCACATATAAACTTTTTTTTTTAACTTAAATAAAGTGTCTTTAATTTTATAGACGATTTTTTCATTTAAATATGAGTTTTTTAAATTTAATTAAATACTCAAAAATTAAAATAGATAAACAAAATATAACTCTAATAGAGTATATTTAATTTATGTTCATTAATAATACGCAATTTTCAAATACCAAAAGATCCGTTAATTCATTTATTTTTTTTAAGTTGAAAAAAAATTAGTCTATTAGGCATCTTTTATTTATTTATATAATCTTAAATCTCTTTATATAAAAAACAAAATCAAAAAAAATTGCAAAACGTTTATTTATGTGAAAGTCTATTCAAAAAAATAAACATTCTACCAAAGTTAATTTTGCTTATAAAGCGATCGACATAAGATGATAATAGGGAAGGGCGTGTTGGGGATGAGAGTATAGGATCAATATTAAAAAAATCTGATAAAAAGTTACCTTACTTATCGACACAAAGTCAAAATTCAACATGAACTTTTTGTTGTGGTTTTTGAAGTTTATATGAAATTTTTAAAACTATATATTTTTTTGCTTACTCACTAGCTCTTACTGTTTTTTGAAACATTTTACAATTTTTACATCTGTCTTGTTTTTTTTTTGCTAACGGTTATTTCACTTATTGTTTAAATTGACTTCGAGATTTAACAAAAAACAGAAAAAAAAGAAGTTCCGTTTGAACAAATTAAATTATGGTTTGTTATAATTAGAATTGAGCTTCTGTAAGTGAAAATGATTCGTACCGACGAAATTGTTGCACCTAGATTTGAAAGGTGCGATTTGGTTGAGCAGAAATAGAACTGTTCTAACGTTTTTTTTTAGTTGTTCGAAAAAGTTACGCAGTATGACAGTTTTTTAGATTTTTATACAGTTTGTTGTTATTGGCTTCATTTGTTTTTTTGTTGCTTTGCACTAAAACTTCACATAAAAACGAAAAGTTTGTTTTACACACGGCGGATTTTCGACCTTAAATTAAATGGGCGACTTTTCGCCCAGAAAACTTTAATTGTTTAGATAAAGTTAAAATATGAAGAGGAAAAAAAATAACTTAATTTACTGATCGATTTTGAAAACGTAAACAAACGCTATTAATTTTAAGTACTGTTTAAAGGTAAGATTCATTTCGTTCTTTGTTCGTTTTTGTTCTTTGTTCGTTTTCGTTCTTTGTTTGGTGTCCGTTGTTCGTTTCGTTCAATTCTTTCATTCGTTTTTCGATGGTTCGTTCGTTTCGTTTAATTCGTTCTTTTTGGTTGTTTGTTTGTTCGTTCTTTCATTCTTTCGTTGTTTCGTTCGTTCGTATTTTGGTAGTGTGGAAATATTTTAAATATTTAATTAATTGATCTATGGGTTTTCCGGCGAAAAGCCGCCCATTTAATTTAAGGTTAAAAAGCCGCTCAGGTAGTTCGTTGTTATTGGCTGATTTGTTTTTTCATATCTTGTGCATCTAAACCTCACATAAAAACGAAAAGTTTGTTTTCTAGAAAATTCTCCCCGGAAATTAAAAGTACATTTGTGGCGTAATTAACGATCTTATATAATTTAAGTGTAAAATGAAATCTTGATCAAATTTTATTTATAGATCTTGCTTTAAACTCGGTTATTTATTATTTTTATAATGGTATCCAGATGGCCTGACTTATGCGGTTTTTCACAAGTAATTATGTTCAAAACCAATTTTTAATGCGAAAAAAAGAGAATGCGATTTGAACTGAATAAAGTTAATAGACGTCAAATAGATCTCGTATTTAAAAAATTACTCGTAAAAACTGAAATTTAAAAAAACTGACTTAACTTCATATACATCCGAAATGAGCTACTTTATTACAACTCTTTAACCTGAAGATTTACTTATACTTGTCTGAAACTGAAAAATTCTACATACACTCGTTGTAATCTAAATTCTCAAACACTCGTCTGAACTTGAAAGTTAGTTACAGGACCGTCTATACATGATAAACTTGATATACATTTACGAACTTGAAAAACTCAAATGTCTATTCGACTCTATAAAAGCTTCATATGTTACATTTAAATAAAAAAGTTCAAACGCTTTTGTGAATCTAAAAAACATCATTTGCGACTACGAAATAAAAAAGCTCATGTTCAATTAACGAATAAACTTAAAAACTCCAGGCACTTGTCTGAATTTGAAAAAACTTAATATACGTTGACGAACTTGCAAAATATATATATCTAGCTAAATTTAGAAAAAACATCGAAAATACCCATTTATTAAAAATCGATAAAAAAACACAAATCTGCCGAAAAAAAAATGCAGAAAAAAAACTTTTTTTTAAATATAATTACTTGACATCGATTGTCCAATTACTTGCGACGTAATAATAAAGTCGTTGTAAAAATACAGTCTATTTTTTTGTTTATTAATGTTTTTTTCAAAAAATGATTAATGAAGTAGCGTAAAAATAACGTTTATAATAAATTAAGCTTTTATTATAGTTTTTTGATCATTTTATTTTGACTATGTTTTTACGGTCTTTCTGTAATAATTTGTACTGTTAAAGCCAGAAAAGTCGTTTAATAATAACTCCAGTTTATTCTAGACTGTATTTTTACATCAGCTTCAATAATCAAAATATAATCAAAAAAGCATTTAATTAAGCAAAATAATAGACTGTATTTTACAATTGTTTTTTTTACGAAAAAAAACACTTTTTTTCAATATTCAAAGATATTTATATACTATACAACAATTTTTTTTCGTTATAATTACTCGGGCAATAAGAGTACTGATTTATTTAGAATAAGTTTTGTTCGCGTATTGTTTTTTGCGTCTTAAAACTTTTTTCTGCATTTTTTTTAAATTAAACGACTAACGGTTCGTTTTTTTACTAAATTGAATTCTGATGTTTATTTTTTCAATAGTAGATAAAATAGCGAAACGTAAGTTTGAAAGTCTGCTTTTGAGTTTCTTTAAACAACAAACACAAAATATATGATAAAAAACAGTTTAAAACAAAAAGAGACTTTAATTTTAAATCATAATATGTTTTTTTTTTCAATAATTTCTATCTTTTTATAAAGTGAGCTTTTTATAAAGAAAGTAAAACGAAGTTCTGTTTGTAAAGAATTTGTTGATTAAATTGAGACAAAACAATATATATTAAATATACAAAAGTTTGAGTTCTATAATATTTTTTTAATGAAAGATTTATGAACTAAAAATTAAAAAGCGTCTTTTTTACAGAATGTTTTCTCAGAAACATATGATGTATACACTGTAATTATTTTATAAACATTATCTATATAATAACTTTCTAAGACTCGTTTTCGTCTTGAAAAACGCTCATCAAACTCTTTTGTATAATAACAAAATTACTAATTTTTACTTCTTGCGCAGAAACTATATTGTTGGACGCGTTTATATAACCTTCAATATGTTTGAAATTTTGACTTCTTTTCGTTAGATGTCGAAATGTAGGTTTATAACCAATCAGTTAGCTGAAAGAGAACGTACTCTCTAAGTAATATAGACGGTGAAATTTTAGTGGCTTTATGTTTAAATGTGTAGTATTAGTGCTCTAATCTTGGTAACGACTTAATATATTGAGTGTTTCCCGTTTGAAAAGGTTTTATAATTCTAGGCTTTGTAGTTTTATTAAAGTGTTGGTTTGTTCTTGTGTTTGTAGTCTATAAAGTCTTCCCTCAGCGTCAGTAATATTTATTTTCTAGCACGAAAGCTTTTATACTATTTGATGTAAAAATCTCTTTATTATCCGGATGGAGTATTTTCAAAGGTCTTCTGTATAAAAAAAATATTTAATATCTTTTAAACCGTGCATGAATCTCGTCTTAGTCTTGGGAACACAGAAGAAGTTTTTGAAAAAGAGTCTAGAAAGAAAAAACATATAGACTTCCATCATTCTTATCGGCCTATTTCAACAAATAATCATATCTATCATACTCGTTTTATACAAACATGATATTATCGGCTTAAGAGGACTATTTTCGCGTGCTACATTTATCGCTAGCGCTCTATACAATATAAAACGGAATTTTTAATCGTATGTGTGCTTATGCCGAGTAATTTTTTAAAACTTTTTCAATAATTTGTTAATTTCAATATGGCCTGATAATTACTCTAATAAAACTATTTTGTTGTGTGTTTTTCAAAATAACAAAGATGCATGTTTTTAACAGCATTTTTGATACTATATAAGAAATCATCTTTAAAAAACATTTCTTTTGCTTTGAATCTTATATTTATGCTTTGCTTCGTCGTCTATTTAATCGAAGAAGACTTGTTGATATATAGCTTATGTTATTTTTTTTATTGTTCAAAGCGGGTTTTGTTGTTTATGCTCATGAGTATTATTTTTTTTCTAAGTTTTATACAGAATTTTTAAATATATAAAAAACCTTCAAAAAAAAAATTTTTTTTATGTAAAAAAAACGATCGGAAAAATACAGTCTATTATTTTGCTGAATTTAATCTTTTTTTAAAATCGATTAATGGGGCTAGCGCAAAAATACAGTCTATAATAACTGAGAGCTTTTAGTAAACACTCTTACTCTGATAGCTACAGACTGAATTATTACAGAAAATATCCGTAAAAATATGCACTATATAAAATGATCAAAAAACTATAATAAAAGCTTTTTTTTATAAACCATAGTTTTACGCTTTCTCATTAATCAAAGATTAATAAAAAATCTTTTAATTAAGCAAAACAATATACTGTCTTTTTTAAAACAGCTTTATTTTCACGTCACAATATTAAACTGTTATATGTCGAACTATCTTTTGGCAAACCAACCTATGCCAAACGAATCTGTGGCGAACCAGCCAATGACAAACTTTCCTTATATCATAAAATAAGTTAATATCAAAACAAAATGTCTTTTTCAAAATATAATGAGCTAAAGCTAAAAATAAATCAAAGAGAATAACAAAATTTCAAAGTTAATAAAACAATTATAACTAATAAACAATATTCGTATTTAAAAAATAAATCAAATATTTTGTTAATTTTTGTTTAAATTCATCATATTTCAAAAAAAATTTCATACTTGGAAATTTTTTTATTTATATGTGGCATAATAATTGCTCTTAAAGAAATTAAGTTTTTAATTTTTTTTTTGAGCATCTTTATAAGGTTATGCATAAATATACTCTCAAATATGCAATAATAAATGCAAAAGTACGAATTAATATATGCACAAAGATTTAAACAGTTTTACATTAGTATATATGCATTTATGTGTAAACAAAATAATCATTTAATTAATAAAAACTAAGAACCCATAAACGTTTATATACTTGAAAACATAATATATGTAAACAACAAAAATATAAAAAAATTTTCTGTTTAAAAACTATATCAATAACAAACAACTTAAAAAATAGAACTAAAAAAGTCTTGAACACAAATCAGCAAAAAACACCAAAACAAGAAAAAAACAAAAAGAATTACAATTGACACAGAAAAATCAAAAACAAACCTTTGAAAAAGAAATTTGTATGAAAGAACTCGCGGAAAATGAAAATATAACAACTAGCGCAGTTTACTATATTTTAAACCGACTAAGCAGAAAAAAAACAATGGGAAACAGCAACGTAAAGGAAGAGAAAAAAGAGGACAGAAGCGAAAAGCGCAAGTACATAATCATACCCACCTTTTGCCGAAAAACTCTCTCCTTCTGCTCGAAATAGCTATAAAACTTAAAAAAATTAACATTGTTAAGACACATGACTATTTTCTAGAAAGCTAAAAAGCATGATGTACAGAAGTAATACGGCTCGTAAAAGAAACAGAAGAAAGCAACAACAAACATAATTTTGATATGCGTCAGAAATACTGCAGTATCATTAATCAGTTAGAGAACAAAAAGTCAATTTTACAGACGAAACAAAAACAAATTTATATCATGAAAGACATTATAGATATTTTCTTTAAAAAATCAAAGACGATAAAATTCGTCAAAGACAATAAGAAAAAGTATATAAGTTTTTTGGTTGCCATAAAAAACAGCGAAGTATTTGCTTTTGAATTTAAGAGCAGGTTTCTTTGATAGACGGTTTTATTTAGTTAATTAAAACCAAACTCACTTTGCTTTTTTCAAAGAACTGACTCGATATTCTTGTCATAAATAACTGCAGTATTCATCATAAAAAAAATGTCGTCGAAGAGAGAATAATAAAAACATTAAGCACAGGCTTATAACACTTTTTCGCCACAAATTAATTAATTTAAATCATTTTCGTTTTTTTAAGCAAGTCTGGCTGTAGACGAAAAGTTTTTAAATTTTTTTGACAATTGAAATAAAAAATAAAAGCTATTCTAAACTTGAAAAAGCTTGTTTTCTTCTGATGATATACAAACATTCGTAAGTATATTGAAAGAGTAATAGTCAGGATTAGTTTTTATAATTAAAATTTACTATTTAAAAAAAAAAAGTTTTGCTGTACTGATTTTTTTTTAGAAAGTTTTTTAAAAAAATAAATCAAAGACTAAATGATATTTTAGTTGTGATGTAAATTTACGTCTTAAATTGAATAAATTGTTTCTTATTCTAAATAGACTAATTCTCAATACACTCTTTCTTTTGATATATACGTTTGTAGGTTTCTTTTGTTTTGTTCAAAAAATAATTAACTGACTATGCTTCTAGTCTTTATTATCTTACATATAACAACACATATATCGTGAAAATATTGATGCATAGTAGTGTTTATATGTTTTTTGTTGTATATATAAAGATGTATAATTTACATTTTTTAATGCATGGTTTTAGATATATCAATCCATACTTTTGCATACCAGTAACGTCTAAAAGTTGCCACTAAGTTCTTGTTTTTGACAAAAATACTAATCTTTTTTCTAAAACTTGTCACTTTTTTACTGTTGAAAAAAACAAGTATCTCAAATGAAAATTTAACAATCGCAAAAAACAGAATAAGAATAGTGGCCTGATTACATTTTCTACATGCACCACACGCTTGTGTGTCTGAAAAGCGCGCATTAAATTTAAAAAACCTATTACAAAAAGATCAATATCCAATTTTATTTCACAAAAAGCTAAAATTGCTAAATGTTTCAATGAAAACGTGTGAAGAAGAATGTTAAAAGAGACAACGTTTAGAATAATAGACACAAAGTTAATGAAACAAATGTCGTAATAAAAGCAAAAAGTGAAAGTATCTGATAAAATTACATTGCTAAAAGTATATGAAATTGCCAAAAACCTTTTTATTGAAACATTAAAACGTCCTCGTTGAGGTTCGATAAAATTAATGCTAAAAATAAAATTAGAGTAGTATTTTAACTGAAGAAAGTTTTAAATTAGAGAGCGTTGATTTCACAGCATAGTATGTTTTCATTAAAGAAAAATCAGTAAAACAGACATAAGAGATATATAATTGTAATAACACAGGTTTATTTTATAAAAAGATTCCCTCTCGTGAGCCGTTAACAAAGATAAGGCAGCGAGGCTACAAATATAAAGATAATGTCACGTTGATGTTGTGTACAGACACGAACAGAACTGTTAATCTTTTATCGTTTATTCGTGGTAAATTAAAAAACTTTCGTTGTTTTAAAAGATTTCTGTTAAATCTTTTGCTCGATATAAAAGCAATCAAAAAGCACGAATACGATCAGTATGTTTGATGATCAGTTAATAGAGTTTGATAATGAAAAAAAAGACAATAAAAAAAGTTTTTATTATTAATGAAAATTTGTCTACTCTCCCATAAAATAACATACAACCCGAGTAATATAGAACTTTTTTTTCTACCCAAAAACTCGACGCCAAAGACTCAGCCTTTAGATCGTGTAATATTTCGTGGTTTTAAATTTAAGTTTTATGAATAACAAATGAAAAAGATAGTTATGAGCTCAGAGAAAATATTAGTGCAAGTGAGTTATATAAGCCGTTCAATATTAAAGGCGTAATAATATACATCATGTGGACGTGGAATAATGTGACTTCAACGACTATTAAAAAATGTTGTATTTTTGCCGAATATAACTTCGAGAATGTAGATATCGAAGACCCGGTAATTTAGATAAAAAAACATGCAGTTTTCTGCAAAAAATAGACATCTTATATTAACTGAACAAGATGAACTGTTCGAAAATATACTCGAGCGTAATGTTTTTATACAACTGAACCAGAAAAGATCGACTCTATAAAAAAATTGATGATAATGCAGTTGATGAAATAGTTGAATAAATGAAAGCAATTAAAAGTTAAAAACATTTAAAAGCGACAATAAAGAATTTTTATGAACTAAAAAGACTATTTGCTTGAAAACAGTCGACCTTTTGAGAAAGTCATCAAAATAAAAACAGATGAAAACACACAGGATGTCAAACATGTCGATTTCTGGTTCAATTCTAAACTACTTAATTATAAAGTAAACTTTTTTTTATGAATACATATTGTTTTTCTAAAACTTGCCACTTTTTTCTTCATACAAAAAAAGCAAGTTCTGGAGGCTTGACTGTATATTAATGCATGACGTTATATTATAAGAGATTCGTGTAAAACTTGTTCTTTTTTAAATATCAAATTTTCCACTATAATATTATAGAAGTAATATAATCGTTTTTTACGCAAGGCTCTTATAATAAAAAATTTTTAAAAAAATATTTTACATTTAAATAATATAAGATTGAATATTACGCCGTATTTATATATTCAAAAATCTTCACTTATATTTTGGAATACTTCTGTTAATAAAAAGCTTTTTTTACGATACTTTCAGAAAAAAAGACTATTGTAGAAGAAATATCAAAATTTTTTTTTATTATAAAAACAATATAGAAACAATGTTTACGGGCTTTTATAATAAAACTTAATCAAAAATTTAATTTACACTCAAATTGTATATATTGTTTTTTACTGTATTGACTATTATGTGAGCGACCTTAATAATCAGACATATATTAAACTAAACGTTTTTTAATAGGAACAGTTTTTTCTTGTTGTTTGTTTTAAATTATACTAAAGTTCTTTTGTAATTGAGAACTTTTTTTTGTTGATCTGTGAAAAAAACAAAATAAACAATATGCTTTATGGCCATCTATTAGTAACATTAAGCGCACTTTGTGAGGAACTAGAAAGCTGGTTTTGAAATATAAACAGAGATAATTTCGATATAAGGGACATTTGTATTTTTATTGTACAATAAAGAACAAAAAACAAAATATTAATAAAAAAAGTCTTATTTACTTAATTATTTTTGAAATCTTCATCACTAAACTATTGCATTCATTTTTTTGAATTAATGACATATATACAGATATTATTGCGCTTCCGCTGGGTTTTTTTAATTTAAGTCGTAGTATAAATTGTTGTCTGAATATTTGTGCTAGATCTTTCTAAATAATAGTTTTAACAACGACATCTTTTTCTACACTTCAATAGTTTAAACTGTTTTAATACAATTACAATGTGTCGTAGATCAAAAGATAATTTATGATTAAACGACGATCATATTCAACTATATAATTTACTATATTTTCAATATTTGTGTTACTGAGATGTTAAGCTTTAAAATAATGTTTAAGTTTTCTAAATTTTGATTCAGTAGGCATAGACTTTAAATATTACAAAAAAGACGTTTTGTCGACTTGGTCAACGTTATCGTATAAGATTTTTTTAGCAAAAGTTGCTTTAAGTTATACAAGCTTAATATTGAAAAATAAAAAAATACTTATGGAAACAAGAGAAAAAGTGTTAGGGTAGATAAAATCGGCCTCTAATATTTTTTTTTGTTTGTCTAAATCGAAGGTTTTGAAAGCGACAAGATATTGTAAAAAATGTATACTTTTGCTCATTTTAAAAGAGACTTAAAATGGGGACAGTCTTTTGTGTGCATTCGATAACAGAAAGTGTCAAAATATAATTGTATCTGTATGTGGGTCTGTTTTCGCAAAGTTTCGTGTTTCTTTAAAAAAAACAATTTAGATTTTATATGAGTGAACGCGGAATACGTCAATAATAAAAAATAAAAAACAATTATAATTTGAATACAAGTCAGTCGATACCGACTTGGGTCTTATAAGATCGTATTTAAAAGCAGAGTGTCGAGCCTACAGAACGGTATGCCGATATATTAAGATAAGTGAGATTTGTCTCAATAAAAGAAGGTACAAAAATGGGCGGATAGTAAAAAATATATGACGTAAATGGAATTTCAAGAATTCTAGGTAAGTTTTTTTATGGTGATTAAAGAACGCTTACGCAAGATATTATACGATATTATATCTAAAAACGTAGCAATCGACATTATTATCATTGTTTATGAATGGCGCGGTTATATTGAGACCAAAAAAATTGGATTTAAACTCGAAACAATAAACCATAAATAAATTTCGTGAATCTTTAAAACCTATCAACACAAACCCAAAATATCGAGAACACTTGGAAATGATTAAAAAAATATTAAAAGAAGGGTTCTAATATTGAAACTCATATTTCAGATTTTTTTTTTAAACATAAATTTTCGGTAGCACATAAGACATCGATTCTCGAATTTATGGTGCGTATTTCGACTTTCCCGAAACATTAGACGCTTATTTATTTTGATATTTCTTTTTTTAAAGCACTAATGATTTGTATTAGCTTAAAGCAAATTTTACTGAATTTTTAATAAAATCTGTACTTATCTAGTGTTTTATAAATACACAATTCTTTTTATTTTGAATTACTGCTATTCTATTAAAAACTTTATTTTGTCTTTCGTCTAGATTCTATAGACCGCTCTTTTTTAGTCTCAGTCCAAACGCTTTTTATAAAATCTTTTATAACTTTAGCCGTGTACTTTATAGCAATGTAAGCGTGAAGAAATCGTTCGATAAAAAAAATTGGCAGTATACGTAACACAGATCAGGGTCTTATATTACGTACGCAAAAGCAAAAAGCAAACTTATGAAATGGGACGATAAAACAACAAAAATGTTTTTCTGTTCGTCCAAGTTAAAGTACTGTGTTAGATCCACTAGACTTATTATAAATATTTTTCGTTTATAATTATGTATTATATACATTAACAGTATATTCAGCCGATATTTTGATTTCTTTGATATTTAACATAAGTTTAATATAAAACTTAATTTTCTCAGTATAATTGACACCATATTCTCATGCTCTCTCTTATATCAATGCTTTTATGCGCATGTGACCTGATAAAAGAGTTTTTAATAAATTCTTTGCTTTATCTACTCTCAAATCTTAAAAAACTTTTTTTTTTTTGCGCACTCACATACAGACAACGCCTATTCTAAAAATGCAAAATATTTTAATTTCAGTTTTATATTTTTTGATTGTATGTTTGTATAAGCCTAAGAATGTTTTTATTACTTTAATAATAAAAGTTATGTCGTTTTTCTTGTCATTTAATATATTTGATATTTACTCAACTTTATTTCTGGTATTTTTATTCATTTTGTTTTTTGATTTTAATTTTAGGATTCCATAAACAAAGTATTATCTTTTATAATAAAATATCTATGCTATATTATTAAACGATTTAAACGTAAAAAAACAAGTTTTATAATAAAATGAAAAATTTACGTAAAGACCACTTAAATTAATATGACACCGATTATTACTTTGACTTTGTAATAACGAATTCTTATAAAAAGAACTTTATATTATTTAAAGAAAAAATAAATTTTGTGCAATTTTTCTTATAATAGAATCGTGTAAAAAACAGTTCTATAGTGTTTTTTATAATATTATAGTGTAAATACAAAAATTGTTACTAATCTATATTTTACTCTAATTAATGTGAAAAAGAAGTCAATAACAAACATTGTAATACACACTATTTTTAAAGTCATTTATTATATAATTGTTTTTTACGGATGCAATTTAATAAAAATTGCCCAAAGTTTATTTTTTCGCTAAATAATAGAGAGCTTAAAATTACGGTAGCGAATACAATGCTATCGTTTTCTTTTAATAAAAATAAGGTCGAAACCTTTGCAAAAAACAATCAAATATAGCTTATTTAATTTTTGTATAAATATATTTTTTAAAGTAGTTAAAATTAATATACAAAACGATTTTATTTTAAATAAAGAGCATTGAAGACTTTATTCTTTTTCCAACTTTTATTAAAAAAAATATTTAAGTTTTTAGATATATTAAAAATTGACTTTTATTTAAAAAATATTAAAGCTTTTAGATATATTAAAAATTGACTTTTTTTGTCATTTTTAGAAGCCAATAGTTTCGTAGCTGTTAAGCGAAATTAAAATCTGAAATATTAATCTTTTTCAAATTACATTTTTATATTGCAATCTTTTCTACTTCTCAAGTTTATGTGTTGATACAACTACCAAAAACATTAAACTTAACATTATTTTTAAATTGTCTTGCGTGAAAACAAAATATGTTGGCCTAATTTTCCGTCGTGTTCAAAATTAATTAAAATTTTAATATACTAAAAAAATCACAATAAAATAAAACGACGATAATATGTATTACTAAGCATATTTATAGCATTTCTACTCAATTAAAATTTATTTCTATTTAATTTAAAACCATTTCCATTTAATTAAAATCCGTTTCTATTTAATTAAAATCCATTGCTATTTAAGTAATTCTTTGTAAAAAAAACTATATTAGAATTAGAGAAAAAAGTATATATCGAAAAAGAATTGTGATATATACAGAAAATGAATTCTAGACAACGTGAAGCAAATATAGTATAAACATTATTGCGCCAGTTTTTTGAAATATCATTTATATAAACGCTAGACAATTATATAAAAATGAAAAAATGAAATAAAATAAGATTTAATCAAAGTCTCCCATATCTAGTGCTCTACCACAATTCCTCCTGATTAAAGTGAAATATCCTATCATATCTGCTTGTGTTATTTGATTTATGGCTTCGAGATATTTTTTGCGAATGATTGGTTGTCCTCGCTAAAACCTGATTTCTCACAATTGGCTTAACTTTTTCGAAACAAAATTCGATGGGATTGAGCATATAAGAATATGGACTCAATAACTGCTGCCTCAAACCATTTTCTTTAACAAAATTCTTTATTTCACGCGCATGATGAATAGAGGCATTGTAATAGAACAAAACACACTGTTCTTTAAGAGTCTTGATCTAAAAGGATGGGCAAAAGACCCAAAAAGAACTGTTTAAAAACCTGAGACCTTGCCCCACCTTCGATAACGACACTATATAAAACTTTTTCTTCATTTATTGCCTGATTATCGAAAAATTTCTCCCCCTGTTTGTTGGAACAACTGCGGTTGCTCTCGTACCTGTTTTGGATCTCCCATAGTTACGTCTCATGGACAGATTAAAAGGGCTTTCGTCAATGAATATTGTGTATTTGTCTTCCAAAGTAAGGTTATTTAAAAAGCAGTTCGCGTATTCTTTTCGCAACTCTTTACTCCTGGGGGCATTTACGGCTTCTTTTGTGCAGTTTAGTCTTTTTAGCGAAATGGAACTGTCCAAGAGACATTTCCGTATCGTTTCAAGACACAATGTGATCGAAAATTCTGCATGAATGTTTTCCTGTATTGTCTTCAGAGTAACAGTGCAGTTTGTTCGAATTTCATTTTTGACGAACTCTGCAATTTCGTTCGTCAATACTTTGCCACCTGGTCTTCTTCCACGTAGACTAATCGAAACATCTCGACTTACTTTATATTTTTTTATAACAGTTTGAATACTTCTATATTTCAACTCAGTTATTAAAGCAATAGAGATAATGTCGTGATCGAGTAAAAAGAGATTTATTATTCTCTCTTTTTCCCGAAGCGAAAGCGACAATCTTTGTCGGCGCGGGGTGTATTCTTGGTTTTTAGCTGGAAGTGGATTCATAATCTTATTTTTTGAACTTTATTATATATTTACGTATCAAAAAGCAGCGCAATTTTCACCTCAGCAAACTCCCGCAATTTTTACTTTCCTAGGAAATCAACAACAATTTTAGTTTGATAAGATTTTTTAGGGGTATGTGAATGGATTTTAATTAAATAGAAATGGATTTAAATGAAATAGAAACGGATTTAAATTAAATAGAAATGGGTTTAAATTAAATAGAAATGGATTTAAATTAAATAGAAATGAATTTTAATTAAGTAGAAAAGCTATATGTCTATTTCTTAGTGAATTTTTAAACCGGTTACTAACTCTAAGCTTAAATAAAAAAACAAACTTATATCATGATAAATAAAAATAAAATGTTTATAAACACGACGAAAAAATTAATCAATCTTGAACAAAACAACGCTTCTAATTTTAAGAAAAAAGCTTTTCAAAACAAATGTTCGAGATCAATAATTACTTACATACTTTTAGTTCTATTGCCTTTTTTATATACTGATAAAGTCTCTTGTTCAAGCGACCACTAGTCAAAGATAAAATCTTTATTTTGTCAATTAAATCTAATAGATAAGAAAATATCTATTAGCTTATTTGAATCCATAGTTGTCTTTCATATCAAATTAGATTGTATAATGAACAAAAAAGACAAACTTGTTTTTATTGAACAATTGCGTGTCTAGGAAAGAGAAATGAAAAACTCAGGAATATATGATATAATGGAAATTTTATTCTCCAATATTAAAAACACGCTTTTTAGAAGATTAGTTGTAGATATAATCTCTTTATTAAGAAGTATAATTAAAACAAGAATAAAAAAGCATTAAACCAAGTATTAAAACTTATAATAAAGAAAGTAGAAAAAAGTTGTTAAAATGATTGCAGTTTTTGCAGCTAAAACTGCGGCAAAAAAAGCAGTAAAAAAAAAAGGTTTTTCTTTAATACCCGCTATAGGGTGGATAATAAATGTGTCAGATTTTGCTTGGAGAGGTTATGATGTTGTGCAATTTGACAAGATGTTAAGAAGTAAATTAATGCAATAAACATTGAAAAATGTTTGGAACAGATAATAGAAAAAACACAAAATGAAATTATACAAAATATACGCCCAGACACAGAGGAAGCTATCCAATTATGTAGAACTTTGTTAACCGAGTGGGAAACATTTTTTTATAATTATAAAAAAGTAAAAGCTTTTATAATAAACTTAAAAAAGATAGAACAAGATTTTGCACATAAAAAAAAAATTTGATAAAGATAAAAAGCACAAGCGTTTTTTTGATTAGAACAGTGTATATGTGAGAAACCCAACAGTGTTTCAAGAAAAAGAAA
>SBJP01000187.1:0-22607 GCA_014805705.1 Cucumispora dikerogammari | reverse complement strand
ACACATATATGTGTAGTGGGGTCAAAAAAAAATTACACATATATGTGTAGTGGGGTCAAAAAAAAATTACACATATATGTGTAGTGGGGTCAAAAAAAAATTACACATATATGTGTAGTGGGGTCAAAAAAAATTACACATATATGTGTAGTGGAGTCAAAAAAAAAACTACACATATATGTGTAGTGGGGCCAAAAGAAAACTACACATATATGTGTAGTTTCTGGCTTAAGGGTTAATAAGGCATTTTGTTAAAAAATATTTCAGAGCAGAAAGTTTGCGAATAAAATTTTATTTTTTAAATATTTCTTTATTTAGAGATTTTTGTAAAAAATATATTTAAGTCGATGAAGCAATAGTTAATTGAAGAGAAAATAGTCGCGAAATGCGAATGGAAATTTTTTTTTCTGGCTTTTTTATTAAGCTTGATCTCTTTTATTGTTTTATAGATTGAAGATCTTTATGATTTTTGTATTTTTAGTACTTCTAATTAGATGTCTGTAAGTAGATGAGAAATTAAGTATCTAGTATTGACACTTCTTTTCGTGAAATTTTTTTAAAATATAAAAGACATAAAAAAAGAGCACAAACAGGCCTTTCAGATTTTTTTAAACGTATATGTCTTATCTTGGTAAAGTCTGTTTTATCTCTAATTTTACTAAGCCAATTTGTAAAAATAATCAAAACAAAAGTTTAAAAACACTTATGAATTCAAATTATAGATATCTAATCTTTTAGATAAAAATTTATACTTTTAAATAATCTTAGTAGCAATTTATATGTTTTTTAAAATCGGTTTTGACTTTGTTCGAATAACGTCAGTAATTGAAAATAAACTGAGGATTCTGTTTTATTATTAATAAATATAATATTTCACATATAATATTTTGTATACATCGCGCAACATGGGAAATTTAGCATTATATAATAAAATAAAATATTTAGAATATTGTCTCTCCAGGACGAACCATTGGTACTTAACAACATACTTCGCTCACTATTATATTAAGTAAGCAAAGTTACACTATAATTTAATTAAAGCAAAAACAATTAAGTTAAAACCAAGACAATATATAGTCACTTTTCAATTTTCCATTTAAAAAGTCGTTAAAGTAGTTATTAGTGCCGCTTTTCCACTTAAAGCAGCCAAAATCGAACTATCTGTAAGATTCAAGAAAAAGAAATTAACTGAAATAAATAATCAAAGATGCCTACGCGGCTTTTTGGGCAAATAAGAAACAGTTACAAATAAAAGTATTTAGTTGATAATTGATAATTAAAAACTGTTTTCGGTTAGTTTTTACTTGTTTTTGCTTATTTAATTTATGATGAGAATCTCCTTAATTAAGATTATAGTATAAGAATTATATAAGTGCCGCGATCTGTCTTAGTTTATCTCTTATTATATTCGTCAAATTTTAAAATTTTCTAATGATTAAGCTGATTAAAATAAAGATTTGTTATTTGTTTATTAATATAAGAATTTAGGAACATTAGAAAAATATAAAATATGGTTTTCTTCTAAGACAATATATTTTTAATTTGTCGAAATTTACACATCTAACTTATAAAAAAACTGAAGTAGAACTCATATTTTAAAAAGTAATCTATTTAAATATTCAAAATAAACAATGATATTTGCTAAACGAACGCGAAAATAACAATATATTTTGTATAAAAAAAGCTTGTTCATTTTTGATGATTTTAATTTATTTAAAATTTTTTAATTAAACTCAAAAAAAATTTTAAAAAAAAAGATAAAAATTCAATAAAAAAAAATTTTTGAAAACACCATGGACCAATTAAAACAAGAAATCTCTTTAGTATTTGATTTACCTCTTAGCGAAATACAAAATGCGAACTTCGACG
Source organism: Cucumispora dikerogammari (assembly GCA_014805705.1). Lineage (NCBI taxonomy): Eukaryota > Fungi > Microsporidia > Cucumispora > Cucumispora dikerogammari. Next base: position 20,738 of record SBJP01000187.1, on the reverse strand, counting down.
ACCATCTTGTTCGATTATTAGATGAAACACATTCAGACGTTTTAGCTGTAAAGCTTATATACAAGTTCCACAATTCCTATACATATAAGACTAAACGCACGCTCGCTAGCACTATATTACATTTGCTCGTTTCCCCTGATATTTCTATTCAGCCAAAATCCGCATACAGAGGTAGTATAGTTATCTTAACCGATTTAATCATTGATACAGCTCATCCTAAATATGACAGTTTAATTGATTTCTTGAAATTCATTGAAGTTTTATTTTCCAGTAATCCAGAAGATATTTTTGTTGAAATAATCGATGAACTTTCACGAAGATGCGCGTCTGCAAGCTTTTTCGATGATTTCATGTTATTTGTATATCCACTTTTAACACTCGCTGAAATAAAAGTCTTTCAAGAATTGATGACACGTCCCGAAATGTGGAATGTTCACATCGTAACACCCGCTAGAGATGCTGAAAATCAAATCATAAATAACACGTACAAAAAAGAAAGAAGAAGTTTTTTATTTGCTTTTCTCGAAGTATTTATATATAACGAAAGAAATGATAATGTGTTTGATATGTTTCTGAAACCAGAAACAAATACTCCCACAAATAAAAAGCATTTAAAAAATGTCATTAACAAAAAAATAGATGAATTTCATTTAACGATGTACTCATTTTTTAACAAATTATTTACGAAAAATGAATCAATTAAAAAACTGTTTCATCAGTTTTTAATAACAGTAGTTAAAATAAATGCTGAGAGGACTAAACCTATACACGACCTTGGATTTGTTGATACTGATGCAGTTATGTTTAACTTAAGCGGAATTTTATCAAAGTTCTGTTCGGACATCATTCGTAATAAAACATATGATGCAATAAAACTAGGGTTTCTGCATAATTTTGAAGAAAAACTAATCGATCCAAACATTAAAATTAAAAAAAACGAAGAAGCTATAAATTGTTTTATTAGTTGTATATTTTTCTGTAAATTGAAATTTATACAGCTGGGACATATTCACATTTTATCAACAACTAAAATTCTTAATGTAAGTATAAATCATATTGAATCGGGGTTTGAAACCAACAATATCTCGCCTGAATTTACTGAGTTAGTTAAAAGGAGCATTCCGTTTAACAAAGCCCGCAGAAGTGCATATCAATTGATTGAATCTTCAGTTTTATTTGAAGGAGAATTTGAATTTCTTGAGTTTGTTGTTTCGTATTTGATCTCATCGTATGAACAAGTTTTTCCAGAAATTTGCTATATAAATGAAATCGACAAAGCAATGAGTAAACTGACACTAAATAGTGAAGATTGCTCTCCAAAACGAGAAAAAAGAGAAAAGGCTATAAAACAAATTTTTTGCTCAGTCAAAACATTTCCGGAATATATTTATGACATCTTGTTTACTCTACAAGTTTCATTTAAGAAGGTTTTAAAGCATTTGATGTCTTTAGCCGCCGAAATATTTAAATCTGATTTGACAAACGTTTCATTTAAATTATCTTTAGTCAAATCTTTTAATAACCGAGATGATGTAGTCTTAACTCCAGATGTATTTACGGGACTCTTAAAATATTATATGGAATTAAACAAGTTGGATGATTTTCAATTTGATCGAAAACACGCTCGTTCTTCGATAATTGACGCATTATACGCAGACATATCTAATAAAATTGCTTCTTTGACAACAAAAAACCCAATTCATCTTAAATTTTTATACTCTTTTCTAAATGACATAAAACTAAATTTGTCAGAAGGGCTTGCAGCGATACAGGATATATCCGATTTTCAGTGTAACAATCATGTTTATTCAAAATATCTGCTTGAGGAAAAAAAGAGAGTGTTTTTGCGAAACCAAGAAGTTGCAGCAAACTCTTTTAAACAGTTAAACACTTTTTTAGTTTTCATGAACCATTTGATTACTACGTGTATTCATAATATATTCGCTAACAGATTAATTATAAGAACATTTGTTGGTATTCTGAACTGTAATCTTAAGATAATCATGGCCCCATCGTATCTTTCAATACAAGTACTAGATAAAGAAAAATACAATTTTGATCCGAGAAATATTTTATTTTCTATCATAAACATATATTTAGTTATGAATAAAAGATGCTCACAAACAGATAATACATTAAGCGACCTGCATGTGTTTGACAGAAATGTGTTTATAGAGCATATAGTCTATGATTCCATTTATTTCACAATAGAACTGTTTATCAAAACACTAGATATATGTGAAAAAAAATCTGTCTTAAAAGAAAAAGAATTGTCTCAGTTAAAAGAATTCGTTAAAAAATTAATTAGATGTCATAAGGAAAAAGACCAAAATCCGATCAGATTTGATTCTTCAATAGAAATTCCCGAAGAATTTATAGATCCTCTTACCTGCTGTGTGATGGAGAAACCTGTCAAATTACATACAAGCAGTAAAGTTGTAGACATGGAGACCTATGAAATGTTGATGTTGGGAGATTGCTTAGATCCTTTTAATCGAAAGCCTCTTATAAAAGAAAGTGTTTCTGTCGAACATGAATTGAAGTTGAAAATCGATGAATGGTTTAATAAATACAAATAAATGAGGTTATTATTCTTATTAAATGTTATTTCGGACATTTATCAAAAATTGAAAGAGAGCTAATTAAAATTGTTTTTATTCCAACTGTTTGAAATCATAAAATTTTTATTTAGTTTGTTATTGAGACAACAATGCAACTTGTCCTGATTCAAGAGCTTTTATGTTTTTTCAAATACAAAGTTTTTGATAAGAAAAATTTGATAAACGCTTTAAATAATAAAATAAACTGCTGTGTCTGACTGGGTTTTTGTTATCGCATATGACTCACTATATCATAGACACTGTTTAATTCAGTAAATTATAAAAGAAAATAAACTGTTTACAAGCACTGAACGTCAAACTTTTATGTCTAAAAATCCATTAAATATTTTGGTTCTTTAATAATATCAACTCAAGGTTTTTTATTGATATATAATAAAAAACTAAACTGTTTGTCGAATAAAGATTATTCTTCGAAGAAAAATCTATATATGTGAAATAGGAATTTCGTTTAATTTTTTTAAATAAAAACATCTTTTTATTTAACTAGACGACTGTAATTTTCAATAAGTTTCTTTAACCACTTGAAAAAACTTGACTAGCATATGTGTTTAAAAAAACTGGGTTTTTGATTTCGACTATAATATGTGTCCAAAGAATTGTAAATTTGATCTTAACTATCATATGTATCAAATAAATCTGAAAATTAGATTTTGATCATGATATGTGTTAAAAAAATTTGTTGTTTTGATCTTGACTAGCATATATAAAAAAAAATTTTGTGCTTTAGAGCTTAACTATCACCACGTGTTTTAAAAAGATTTAGATAACGAACTGTTTTATATTAAGTATGTTTTGTTAATTGAAAAAAAAAGTTTTCGAAGATTGTTGTTAGAACTTTTTAAAAAAAATTATATATTTACACTGCGTTTATGTGTTTTTTGTTATTTCGACTTATGATTTAACATGTTTTAAAGAATTTTAGTAATTCTTTTTGTTTTACGGGTGATATGCTAGGTTTCGGGATGTAACAAAGTTTTTTTGTCGAATAGTATGTTGTTTTAATTTTTTTTTTGTGTTTTTGTATTGTTTTGTTTTTTTTGTCATAGATTTTGTTTTAAATTGACGATAATTGTGCTTATTATTGCTATCCTTTTGTGTTTCTTGTTTTTTAGTTTTTTTAAATTGTGTGTTCAAGATCTTTTATATACTATTTTGAAAACCTTGTATAATGAATAAATCATAAATGTTGAAAAAAACTTTTTTTCTCTTTGATATATTTTTGTTTTAATCTGGGGGATTGTATCGCCCAGCGTTTTGCTGTATTTAATTTTTTTTTTTGAAAAATTTTTTTGAATGCGCAGTATTTTTTTCACTCAGGTTTTTTTAAAAAAAGAATTTTTTGGAAGCATGCGGCTTTTTCGTTTTATAACTTGAAATCCTTGACAGTACTATTCTATTTTTGATAAATTACACGGTGCTTGTTAATAAAAGTTGATTGATTTATAATCCACTTTTATCAAAATTTAATTTTATATATCATGACAATTATTTGTATCAAAAAATCTGCTTAATTAGACGACGTTTAGAACAGATCAACGTTTTCATACAAAAAAACATAGATTATAAAAAATATTTCAAGTAGATATCGACTTGTAAAAAGTGAACTCTGAACGCATCTATTTTGAAATCTTAGTCAAAAAATGAAGTCGTCATTTATCAGAAGCTTGAATTGAAAAATCTAACTTAGAATAGGGAATTAAAAAAGTGAAAATGAATAAGAATTGAAATAACAAAAATAAAAACCCGAAAGTAAAATTTTAAAGTTGAGATTTCGAATCTAAAACTTTAAAACGAAAAAATCGGTCTTGCAATACTAAACTTCGAATCCTTAAAAAGGAACTCCGAATTTCAAACATTAAAATAAACTCCCTAAGTTAAAATTCTAATTTGAAAATTAGAATCAGAAAATCGATCTTGAAAAACTGAACTTAAATACTGTTTTTTAAATTATGAACTTGAAAATCTGAAATTGAATATCCACTATTAATATACCGAGATTTTATACATTCTTTTAGGTTTGAAATATGATGCTCACGTTTTTACTCTAAAGATTTTAAAGTAAATTTTTAAACTGTCTTTTTTAAGTTCGTATTTTTAAATACGAGCAATCAACTTCAGTTTTTCAAGTTCAAGATTGAAAGCTGATGTTTCAAATTAAGTTCTTCAGATTCGGATTTTAAAGTCAGTTTTTACACTTCGAATTTTCAGCTTATGTTTTTTAGATTCAAATCCTCCAGTTCTGTTTTTCATATTTATTTTTTTGTCGATCATTTGGTTTTTAAATATTATCAACGAAACGAGAACTAATTATCCGCATACTAAAGAAACGACTCTTTCTGTTTATATAAAAAACTAAAGAAAAAAAAATTACGTAGACAAATAAATCTTTCTAAAAAAATTGTTTAACAAAATAAAATGAAACTAAAATAAGAAACACAAAACAGATCTTATTAAAATTTGTGATGTGGGGTTCTGTAATAAACTTTTTAAATTTAAACAGTTTTTCTATTATTTTTTACTTATAGAAGCTCTAAGATAATCTGTAGAAGTTGTTTTGAAAGAAAAAAAAAACTTTGCTTATTTAATTTAATTCATCACATATTCCGATGAGGTCTTCGTTGGCTTTGTTTTTTTTATCTGTTCTTAATAATCAAATAATGATATTATTCAAATTAATTAAGCAAAAGTCCAAACAAGACATTTTGGGGGTTTGTGATGAGCTGACTTCGATATGTTTATTTTTTTTTAAAAACAATACTTTTTTTTCAAATTTATACTTCACATTTAAAATAACTTATCACAGACGTTCAAAAAACTTATAACGCCTACTTATCATAAACTCAATTGTTTTTTGTAAACACTTATTTGCATAAGTGTTTACAAAAATTTGAATATAGACAGGTTTTTATGATTCAAATTAATGTAATGCTGTCAAAAGGCTTATATTATGATAAAAATTGTCTATTTCTTTTGGGCGTGTATTGAAATGTAGTTTAAAAACGAAATATTTTCACTAGACTTATTATAAGAAACTATAATAAAAAACGGTTTTATAATACACATTTTACATTTAAAAACAATGCTGTTTTTAATCTGTTGGTGATAATTTTTTTTGTGTGTAAAAACAGATCATAGTAAAATTAAAAAAAAAAACAATAAACAACTACAATAAAATATCAAGAGCCAATAGACACACTAGCATTGAGCTACAGAAAAGAGTTTATATGTCTTATTTGTAAAGTTAAGTTGTCTGTTTGTCAAAAAACAGACATTCTTCAATAGACAGCCCTATACATGAAAATATTTAGACAAAATGAACAATTTCGAGCATTCGAATAAAGATGTTTAAGTTAAATAAAAGTGGTTCCAGCGACATTATAGCAGTTTTTTAAAAATCGAATATACCATTGCATAAGATTAAAAAAATTAAGAATCGAGATATATTTAAGAAATTGCACATCGATAGTTTAACTAAAAAATTTTTCGCAAAAACAATTGAAGTATTTATTCGAATCAGATTGCATCAATAAAAAAAACCGTGTTCGTGAAAAAGAATTTTATTTAATGATAGTGAGACCCAGTTCAACTACAAAAACACGTTAATATAATTGTTGAACAACTTGAGAATTTAAATTCAAAAGTTTCAGTTCACAGTGAGAAATAACAGAAAGCTGGAACTTCAATATAATCTGTGTTTTAATAAGTGATATTTTAAAAATTTTTCAATAGAAAGATCCGTTTCAAATTAATGTTAACTTTTGCTGCTGCCTACATGGAGATGACTGTAAATAATCCTGAAAGTTTTTTTTTTAAATCTAATTTCTGTTTTTGCATCATTTCTCATATTTTTCATAAAAGCAAAAAAAATAAAAAGTTCTTTTTCGATCGTTGATTTTTTATTTTTCTCAATAAAAATTTAATTTTAAAAATAAAACGAAGAAGAAGTATTTTGAAACTTTTACAAAGAAACTACCTCTTTCAGTTCTAACAAGATGGAATACTTAGTTGAAAGCGACGTTGTTTTATAGTGAACATTTTGAGATCGAGTAAAAAAAGTTTTTGAAATTTGAGAATAAAAAGCGGATGAACTTCGGTGCGAAGAATGATTTTGATTTAAATACTTAGAAACCATGTTGTTTATGTTTGTGTTTAGTATATGTTTTTGTTTGAATATACTGAGAATATCATAAAAAAGGTTTTTCAATATATAAAGCAATTAATGTGTTAAATAAGATTGTTTTTTTTAAAGATGAATCGTGTGGATTAAAAGTATATATTGATCTAAAATTAGTCAGACGGATTTAACAATTGTGATAAATAAAAAATGGCAATATATCCCCAGGCGCATCGCCTGTCTTTTTTGCGTTCTAGCAACAACAGTTTTGAACAAAAGAACTTTTTTATACTCTAAAAAACATTATCAAAAGATGGATCTTTTTTTAAAGAGAACAGTAAAAAGTATATGTCTATTTGATTTAATAACTATTTGTCACAGTTCTTAAATTTTTTAAAAAATTTTATTTATTGAATATCAAAATTATTTTTCAACACTTTATATAATCTCAAGTTTTGTGTTTTGAGAACTTATGTAAACACTTATTTTAGTGTATAAATCACTTATTTAGTGTTTGGCGCGCTTGTATAAACACTTATTCAAGTGTTTTAAGCTCTTATATAAACACTTATTTCTGGTTGTCTTACTTATCACAAATGCCCACAATTCCAAATTAAACCTTTGCTTAATATGTTTGAATAGAAAACTTAATTTCTTATCCACCCCACAAGTAAATCCAGATTTTCATATGAAGTAACTTAAATAAGAAATAGTAGAAAATATATTTCTATTCAAAAAGTTTTACATACCCCCCTCTCTCCCACCACTTACAAAGGCACATCAAGGAAAGCATAAAACTCAACTAATCGTCTAAGAAATAAGTTTTAGAATTAGATATCGTAAAGATTTTTATTTTTTCACAGTGTTTTGATTTTATAGAAGCTTAACTTTTATGTGAAGGTTACAAACAAGATTTTTTACTTTATCGATTATAAAGATTTTTTTCTGTTTATATTTTATCAAAAAATTAGTATTTATCAACACGTCGCCTACATTTAATATAAAAGATTATTTATTTTTGAAAAAAAAGACTTCTTATGATAAAGGATAGCTGGTTTGAAAAGAACAACTTTTATCGTTTACCCTACAATTCCTTTTTTTACGAACTGTAAAAAAATTCTTTCCGATTTAAAAAAAAATTTTTTCATTTACAGTATAATTTCGATTATAACATAGCGAAGATTTTACAAAAAAGTATGTTAAAACTTAAATTATGTTAGAATTGAAACAACAAAAAAAAGCCCTTTTTAAAACTCTTCTTCTTTTTCGTAAGATACAAATCGAACAAGATTCTCTGCAATCCTAGAGAATCTAAAATTCTTTTGTGTTTTAATTCATTGCCTTTAAAAGCTTAATTCTTTAGAATTTGTTTTTTATGTGGTAAAAAAAACAACTTTGCTGTTTCTATAGCTTTTTTAGAATTTCTAGGTAGGCTTGAGATATAATCGGTTTTATCTTTGAATGTATTTTATCGCGTGTTCTTTAATTTATTAATTGCTTAAATACTGTCTAATTTGCATACTCGAACAGGAATGTTTTACGAACATCGAATAATTTTTATTTTGACAGTGTATTGTATTTGTTTACATCAGCTTCAGACTTATTTAAGATACTTTATTTGTTGAGTGTCTCGTATATCAGCAAAGGCATGAGAAAAACAGTTGATTATAGTGCGTTCTGAGTATATCTCAAAACTTTCAGCCGATATTACATTTAATATATCTATATTAATACTTTTTTCATTCTCATATCTTGGAAATAGCATTTTAAAAAAAAATTTTTATACCGGCTTTGAAACTACGTTCAAATTTTTGAACGCTGATTATAAAACGAACGTCGTGTTTGTTAATAAAAAAAAGATATTTTTTTAGATAAGATACATCTGTTTTCGAAAATATGTTATGACAAGAGACGTAAAAATTAATAAAGTATTTTTCTTTTATTTGCTTAAAATTTAAACTTGTTAACTGATCACTATATAGACTAGAAGTCATTCAAAAAAATAAATCGAATAATAGTCGACTATTAAACTTTTAACATTTTTGAGACATCGGGTATTTTTTGAACATTCAACAGCGAGTTTTTTGAGCTTTGTTTTTTATCGTGCATCTTATATGGGAACATAATGTAACGCGAATGTTGTTGTATTTATAAATCTTATCAAAAGAGTTCGAAAAACACACGAGCTTATTTTTAATAGTTCAAAAAAGCTGTCTCGTTACCGCTGTGAATGCTTTCAGACTTGTATCTTGTCAAACTGACAGAAAATTTTTTAGACGCGAGTCTTTCATTGTTTTTTGATTTACAAATAATTAAAATTATTTTGACGAGATGAAGAATTTAAGCTTTTTTTTTTAATTTAAACCTATTGATTCGTTTTTTACTGAACAAAAAAACTGAGACAACACGTTTTCTGTCAATTATCGATGCTTTTTTTTTAATTATCTGATAATTTAAGATAAGAGCGTAGCATTGCATGATCTAATAAACATTTAAAAACTAGACTCTAGGCCTTGGAATTTTTATGATGGCTGTTTTTTTAACACATCTATTCTTTATTCACGACTGTTCGACTTTTTTTTAAATGTTTTTTGATCTTTGAGCTAACACTTTGGAGTTTACATATGTTTTTTTTTGCACCATGGGTTTGTGTGTTAAGTAGTAACTTGAGTTCTCTAATGAATTGTATTGTCAGATTAATACTTAAACTGATTATTTTCGCCTGTTTTTTTTACTGGGTTTATCTTTAAATTTTTCGATTATAACATGATTTAAAAAAAAATATGATAAATATCTAATATTATCCACATTGTGTTTTTTATTAAGCAAATCACACTATAATCTTATTTAAATAAAAACATTTAATTAAAAAACAAGACATTGTTTAATAAGTTTTTATTTTATTTCTTTAATCCAACATAAACGGCCGTTTTAGTGTTGTTTATATACTAGAATTCGAAGTAAAACGAACGAACAAGCGAATTTTATGAAAAAAAACTAAAGCTGACTTTAGATGCGTGATTTTTTCGCTTAACGGCGCAACAGTTATAAAATAAAACAAAAAAATCGATTACTAACTTATATCGATTTTTGGTTAATTTTTACTTGTTTTTAGTTAAATTTTTTTACTTAATTAATAATAGAAATTTACTTAATATAATTCTAATGAAAAAAGGGTAATACTAGATAAGCACCAAAGATATTTGTTAAATTCGAAAATATTTAAAAATTTAGCTAAAAATTTTAAACAAATATTTTTCTTTGCTTAAAATATTTAAACAGTATGTTACAATCGAATTTCATGTATAACTGAGATTGTACTGTATATGTTTTTCGTTTGAATTTGAGCAAAAATAAATATTAAATTAAAAACATAAAAAATAAAAAGAAATTTGATATCTTAAAATCATTCTCTTTAATACTTTCAATTTAATCTTTATTTTTTGTCAATTTCTAACTGAAAATGACATATGTTTAGCATAATAAGCAACAACTGACTCTTCAAATTTTAACAATTTTTTTGCACTTTTTCGATTTATTAAATATATTGCGTCTTGATATTAAAACCAAAAATCAATTTATATTCTTAAAGAGCCAAATTTATTTTGCCTCACAACAATGTAGCAGATCTGTTTCTATCTTTGTTATGATTTCTGTTTATTTCTTTTTTTTAATTAAAATACGTCACGTTAGATTTAAAAGAAGTATTTTTTTAGATCAGCCCATGTACAGTTTTCTTTGCTCGTTATTTAATTTATCTACCACAAATTTTTATTTTAAATGTTTCTATTTACAATATATAAAAACAGAATCAGAAATATGTTCGTATATAAAATTAAAAGACTTTTTCTTCGATGCCGGATACAGGGAAGATGAAAAATGGTTTAAGCCACTAACTGGTGTTTTACTTAATAAGCAATGGGAGGCAACAAAATTGGTTTTTGATTCTTCTATTCAAGACTTGTATCTGACAACAAAACCTCCATTATATCCGTTTATTTTATTTCCTTTATTTAAAATATCGAATTTTGGAGAAGATTTTTTGTTTATTAGATATTTTACAGAAGGAGATATGAGTTCATATATAGAGAAAATTTATGATAGTTCATTGGGCTACACAATATATCATTTTAAAAGTGTAATATCGAATGGTGCTGGTGTTGTAAAGTCTATAAAGATTGATGAAGAAGAAGTGTATTTAAATTCGACGGCTGATCACCCGGATAAATCTTCATACATTGTTTTTGAGAAAGAAGATGAATGTTTTTTATATGTCGGTGCTTTCATTCACAATTTATGCGATAATGGGGGGAAAAAATTAGATTCTTTTTTACAGGAATATTTATATAATAAAACAACTGCTACATTAGCTAAAGAAGCTTCGTTCGAAATATCTATTGATATATCTGGGTTAATAAAAGGGTTGTCAATTTTCGGAAGATTAGAAAATGATATTAAACACCGTGAAAGTACTCTTATTCTCAAAGATCTTAATTATGAAAGAGATAATCTAATACTAACTGTAAGATTAACAACTGAAGTTCGAAAAAACGAAATGGGTTTTAGAATAGAAAAATTCTTACAGAATAGAAAAATCGATACTAGGATGGTTTTAATCGCCTGTGATCAACCACAATTTGAGATGTCGACAGTTTTTACCGATGTGGATTTGTTTATTCGCATCATTGATCTTTGTTAAAACACGTATAAATAAATAAAGTGTTAATAAGCCATCAATCGAAGAAATAAAATATTTAACAACCTTAAGTTGAATGTTTAAAACATATATTCTTTTTCAAGTTAAATGTATTTAAAAGTGTTCTCGTCTGTTGGATCAAAGATCGTTTATACGTGGCGACGGCATCGTTCTTCGTTCTTAATTAATAAAATTTATTCTGAAAGTTTGTTTTTTTTTCAAATGCTATATATCTTCGTTTTCTTGATACTCGTGATACAAAAAACTTACAAACGTTTGTGGCGTGACGAAATGTCCCGCGTGACGAAATGTCCTATATTATTTAAATAGAAAACAATAATTGTTAGCTTTTTTTATATAAGAGGCTGGCGTGACGAAATGTCCCATATTATTTTGTATAGAAAAAATGAATTTTAATATAGGACAAATCGTTACTTCAAAAGCCCGTGACGAAATGTCCTATATTAAAATTCATTTTTTCTATACAAATTAATATGGGACATTTCGTCACGCCAGCTTCTTATATTAATTAAATAACAAAAAATTATTTTCTATTTAAATAATATAGGACATTTCGTCACGCTGGACATTTCGTCACGCTAAGTAACGTGACGAAATATCCTATATTATTCTTATAGTTTTTTTAATAGAAAATTTGATTTAATATAGGACATTTCGTCACGGTGTTTTTTAATTAAAAAAATTATGATTATGTTTTTAATGGAAATATTAGTGAATGGAAAAAATACGTTAAAAAAAGTATAACAAAAAAAAAGAAACTATTCAAATAATATAAAACATTTCGCCACGCTAGACATTTTGTCAAGCCAAAACTATTTACCTCTAACTTATACAATAATAAGTATACACACATCACATTTACTCTTAGATCTGACTCTGAGACCAACGAGGCAATATCGGCTCATAGATCTCTAATAACGATTCTAGAACTAAATAGGGTATATTGAAAAGAAAATTTAATTATTAAACAAATTTGTTTTAACTCTCTCTTAAATACTACTTTTTTTATTCAAGAATTCCTTACTCATCTTTACCCAAAACCGTTTTTTCAATTTCGATTTTTTTTATTTCCTCTCCGACACCCGTGTACTTGTCAAAATAGCCATATTTCTACGATAAAATTCTCAAACTACTTCGTTTTTTACTTTTCAAGACCAAAGTGGAAAAACATAATCATAATTTTTTTAATTAAAAAACACCGTGACGAAATGTCCTATATTAAATCAAATTTTCTATTGAAAAAAACTATAGGAATAATATAGGACATTTCGTCACGTTACTTGTCGTGACGAAATGTCCAGCGTGACGAAATGTCCTATATTATTTAAATAGAAAATATTTTTTCGTTGTTTAATTAATATAGGAGGCTGGCGTGACGAAATGCCCCATATTAATTTGTATATAAAAAATGAATTTTAACATAGAACATTTCGTCACGGATTTTTGAAGTAACGATTTGTCCTATATTAAAATTCATTTTTTCTATACAAATTAATATGGAGCATTTCGTAACGCCAGCCTCTTATATAAAAAAAGCTAACAATTATTGTTTTCTATTTAAATAATATAGGACATTTCGTCACGCCACAAATATGTATGTGGTTAAATACTGAGTTAATAAATTGTAATTTATTATAATCAAAATATAAATAAAATAAACTAAAGTTATATTTAATGTTAATATAGTATGTTTTGCTAAAGAGATGGATTATAATTAGAGTTGATGTAAAGAATCGTTGCTAAAATATTAATAATTTATAATATAAATTAATCTCTTTTTAAATTAAAAAATTAAGTAACAAATATAAATTAACCCTTTATAAATTAAAAAACTAATTAAGAAATATAAAAAGGGACTTTTTCATCAATTAAAATTAAGTAACAAATATAAAAATGGACCGCCCCTTAAATTAAAAAACCAAGTAACAAATATAAAAAAAGGGATCTCCCTTTAAATTAAAAAACCAAGTAACAAATATAAAAAAGGATTGTCCCTTAAAATTAAAACCAAGTAACAAATAAAAAAAAGGACCGGCCCTTAAATTAAAAAAAAAACATTCAACATTAATATATACTTAAATAAAACAAATAACATTAATCAAAAATTATACATAAAAACAAAAAAACAAAAAATTATCAAAAAAACAAAACAACAAAAACTTATCAAAAAAAACAACAAAAAATTAGTTTATTTTCAAAACTTATCAAAACACCCTTTTTTTAAAAACAAACAATTTACAAAAACAACAACCATGACACTTAAAGAAAATAAAGAAAAACAAAATCTTTTACAAAAAACATGTTTAATTTGTAAATTTTTCAATAATGAACCTGAATCTAAAGAAAATTTAAAGATTTTAAATTTCCAAAATAAAAGGTATGGTTGTATACATAAACCTTTAACAATAAACGAAAAGATTTTATTAAAATCTCCAAATTCAACAATTTCTAATGTTGAAAGTAAAATAAAAACTTTTAAATTTCCAATTGGAACTCAAGATATTAATTTAATTAATTATATTGAAGATAATGAATTTCAAAATATGTTATTAATACATATACCTAATATAAATAATTTAATACAAAAACCAAATATAAATAATCTAACAGAAGTTTCAAATATAAATAATTTAAATTTAATAGAAATTTCAAAAAAAATGTTAATGGATCAAATTTGTAGTAAAAATTTACAAAATTTTTTAGATATTTTAATAACAAAATCTAAAATTGAATCTGAAAGAGTTAATTTAAAAATTTATAATTATTATTTACAATCATCTAATACATTAAATAAATATCAAAAAGAAATTTTTTGGTTTGCAAATTTATTAAAACCAAATTTAATGGAATTAACAAACGATCCTTACGGTAATTATGTTATACAAAAACTTTTAGAAGTAAAATATTTACATGAGTTTTTCATTGATACTTTATTTAAAAATAATATAGTAGAATTATCTAAAAAACCTTATAGTTGTAGAGTTGTTCAGAAAGCTATTATACATTTTGAAAATTCAAATTTTATTTTTTTAGAACTATTTTCTTCAATAAATAATCTTGTTACAATTCAAAGTAGTAATCATGTTATACAGAAAATGATTGATAAAGTTATTGAAACTTCTGATAATAAAATACTTATTAAATTAATTATTTATATTATAAGAAACCTTATTTATTTATCTAATGATAAATATGGATGTAGAATTTTACAAAAAATGTTAGATATTTTAAAAAATCAAGATTTGAAATTAATTTTTTTTAATCAAAAAATTTCAAAATTGTTAAAAACTTTTAGTTATTATATTTTACAAAATATAGAAAAACTTTCTACTGATCAATATGGTAATTATGTTATTCAACACGCTCTTTCATTAGAATTAAATATTAAAGATACTATTATTAAATATATGTTAACAGATATTATTAAATATTCTAAACAAAAGTTTGCTAGTAATATAATTGAAAAAATTATTCAAGCAAAGGAAATTAAATATATGCCGCTTTTAAAATCTAAGTTCTTAGAATGTATAGATGGTAAACCTTGTATATATATTTTAGCAAAGGATAAATATGGTAATTATGTTATACAACAATTTTATAAAATTCTTGATTTTAACGAAAGAATTGAATTTAATAATATTTTAAAAAAACATGTTATAGAACTTAAAGGTAATGTTTATAGTAAACATTTAATTAATAAGATGTTAAATGAAATTTAAAAAATTTATATTTTTCTTTTTTTTAAATTTATATTTTTTTTTTCGTACGTTTTTTAATTACAAACAACTAAAACTAATTTTCGATACTTATTAATAAAGTCCTGTGAATTAATAATATTTAAAGAAATCTTTATAAGACACTCTTATTAGAGGTTTTAACATATTTGAAAATATTGTGTTACAAGTTTTATATTTTATTATAATCATTTGTTAAAAACAGTTCCATCTTAATGATCAATAACTCAAAAAACAGTTTTCTTAACTGGGACGTAAAGTCTTATATAAAAAAATTCGCTATAAAATAACTTTCTACCATTTAGTACATTTTCTGATCTTGTCTTCGAAAAAACCCACAAAAACACAAAAATAATATACTAAGATAATTACACACGAAGGTCTATCACATACAAGTAAAACTTGGTTTCGAAATCGTGCTAAGAGAAGTTTTTAAAAAATAGGCCTTGCAACAATAAGTTGGTTTAACTTATGTAACTAAATTTCAATCTCTATATGTTTTTAGTTGTAAAAGTCTTGATTTCGATTTTTTATTTTCAAAGTTTTTAAGTCCAGGTTTTATATTTTGCGTTTTTTTGATTTTTGTGTCATTTTTGGAGTTTTTGGTCTTCTTTCTCTTAAGAGAGCAGACTTTTGTTTTTAATAATAGAACTACATATATACAGATTTTTTTTGCAAATGTTATAATTAAATCACTGCGCTTTTTTTTTCAAAATCAAAGTCGAAAACACGACAAAACAAACGAAACAATGAAACGCAAGATTTCAATGTTTTTTTTGACGATCTTATTCAAAAGAAAAATGATAAACAAACTAACTAAACCTTTTTTTTGTCGAAAACTGTGTAGATGTGCTTTTTGGCTTTTATTACGTAGTTCTATCTCTCTCATGTTTTACAGTAAGTTTTAATTTAGTTCCAACGGGCTTGGAAAAACTCAAATTAATCGAGGTTTTACTCTGTCTTTTCCATAATGTATCGAAACCCTGCCGATTCTGTTTGTTTGTTTGATGTTTCGCTTTGATTTCGTTGTTTCTTGATGTTTACGCTGAAGTTATAGGTGTTTTTGAACAAAAAAATCTCTTTTGTTCTGATGCGAGTTATTAACTGAGAGCAATTTTATAACTCGTGTTATACGCGTTGATAGATTTTGCTTTTGATTAGTTGAATTCATTGCGAATCTACTCTGTGTTTTGTTTCCGAAAATATTAATATATGCATTTCACGATTTTAATGTTCTTTTAACTCTCTAATATAAAAAAATATAGTTTTAATGGAATGTTTTATTACAGCGTTTCCCAGAAATATAAAATACTTTTCCCAGAAATATAAAATATTTTTTTATATTTATAAACTATTTTATATTTCTGGGGAAAATATTTTTTACCCAACCACAAAACAATTTCCGAATAAATAGAAAAAATAAATAGATAAAAAAAATATAAAAAACAAAAACTTTTTTCGCTTTACACACTATAACTTAATTAAGAGAAATAACACTATAATTTAATTGAGGCTAAATATTTAAATAAAAATAATACTTATATAGTAAATTTTTCTTTTTTTGTTGTTAAAGTGCGTAAACATAAATAATTATTAACTCGTTTTTGCAAACTAAAAGGAAGAAAATAAAAGCAACTATTAAATTGATTCAAAAAAAATGAAAAATTTAAAAGAGATACAGGAGGGATTTTGCGCATAGAAGCGCAGCAATGACTAAAAAACGAGTTGTTTTTGATAGATTTTAATATATTAATAATAGTTTTTGTTTAATTTTTATTTTAAAATATTTACTTAATATATTTATAACACCACTTTACAAAAAAAAATTTAGTTGTTGGGCCTATGACCTAACTGCAAAAAATTGCAGTTATATTATGATAATTTTTATAATATTATGTATTTTATTTATAAAGTGAAGATATTTCATACAACTTATCTGATTATAAAAATAATATATTATCAGTGTTGCGGAAGATAATGGGTTTGCTCAGTTATATAAATTGATATGTTTTTTTTTAAAAAACTTTGCGAAAAAAGAACTGTTTTTTAATATAAAACGTATATATAAGAAAAAACTTTTTATATGATAAAGTTTTCGTGTTCTTTCCTCGGTTTAAAATCAAGACTGTTTATTTTTTTTAATAAGTAAACAATTATGCGAAACTTTCTGTCTATTTATGTAGGGTGTTCCTTTGAGAGAAATCGATAAATTTTGAGTTGCTCCTTGTTTGAGTATCTTAACCAGATCTTCATTACGTGGCAAGTTTTCTTTTGTTTTTGTCATAGAGAGAGTGAAGTTTTGAGTTATTATTGATGACTGAAACTATAATAAATTTAAAAACGTTTAAATTTAATATTAAAAAAATTTATATTCAAAAAAACAATAAACCATAAACAATGTCAATACCAGAAAAACAAGAACTGCCGTCAGTTCTATTACCCTCAATAGTATCCGACGGTCCATTGAAAGAAACTTTTCGATTAAACAAGCAGCATTAGAAGCTGCTATAAGTTTCTCATCGGCAAGACGTTTAATAATTGCTATTGAATCGAGCGAATCAGACGAGAGTATTGTTAATACAAAAAAAGGGAAGCTGGTTCTTCTGGCCCTTCTCTGAGGATTTCTATACGAGGAATACTCGATAGAGACTGCGCCCATACCATAAAAATCATTATAAACGAATTGTCAATAGAGGAAATGACAGTAAGCAAATCATCTGTGCAAAGGGGTCTTAAAACAATACAGTATTCAAGAAAAAGACTTACAAAAGTTTCATGCAGAAGAAATAGCTTAGCCCCGATCGATAGAAGGCAGAAGTATTGTAAGGGTATAGAATCTATAGGTGATGGCCATTTAATTTTCTTAGATGAAACCGGGTTCAACCTCCATATTTCGAAACACTACGGATATTCAGCAGTTGGATCTAGAGCTGTAATCAACGTTCCTGCAAATAGGGAGACTAACATATCACTGCTTTGTGTTATAAACTCTAGTGGAATCGTGGGGTATAAAATAAAAGAAGGTCCATTTAACGAGAATCTTTTATTAGAGTTTATTAATCAGAGACTGATTCTTTTTTTTATAGATAATCCCTACAAAAACTAATAATGAATAATTGTAGATTCCATCACAGGAATGATGTGAAGGCTTTGTTAGATCAAAATAGATTAACGTATATGTATCTTCCTGCATATTCCCCTCAGCTAAATCCGATAAAAAAATTTTTCACACACCTTAAATCAGTTTATTCGGATATTCGCCCTAGGCCTGTAAATAGAGACGGTATATTTGTTACTTTGAATAACTTACTTAATCAAGAGACTTTCAGCTTTGAGAGTTGGTTTAGGCATATGAGAGCCTGGGTTGCCAGGGGTATAGGTAAACAACTCTTTGAATAAAGTGCGTTTTCTTTACTTTGTTTGTTTTTTTTTGTATATTTATCATATAAACGACGCTCTTTAACATTTGTTTTAAATTATATGTTTTTATATTTATTTCCAAAAAAATGTTTATCCTAGTTTTATTTTTTTATATTGTTGAAGAAAAATTTTGTTATTAGTAGATGTTCAGGTGTGTTATTTGATTAAAATTTTTTATAGTTATCAAAAGAAGTTTATTATTTATACAAATTTTCTTTTTTATATTTTTAAAACATTATTTTAGATTTCAAAAAAATATCTAATATCTATGAGAAAATTTTTTGATTTTTGCCAACAATATTTTATATACAGCAAAAAATATTTTATATTTCTGGGAAAAGTATTTTATATTTATGGGAAAAGTATTTTATATTTCTGGGAAACGCTGTAATTAGATTATAGAAAATGATGTAAAACACTTAGCTGTGTGAAACAAACTTGTAAATTAAATATAGCTTTTAAGATATGAAACGCAGCGGGTAGTGGGAAATGCAAGAATACTAAACAAATAATGAGGTTTATTAAATGAAATCAAAACAGTAGCTTAAACAATAAATTAGCTTTTGTTATCTCTGACTTTATATTATTTACAGTTCAAAACTAAATTAGAAAATACATGAATTAATATAATGAGCGAGACAAGGTCTCAACTCGCTCCAAAAGCAATTAAAAGCAGAAATCTCGCTTCACATCTTAGAGAAAAATTAAAAATAAAAAAATATAGTTTATTAAATTGTTTTTTAAAAAAAGACTTTTCCATAGCAATCAAAAAAACTGAATCCTGCAAATCCAAAAAAACTCACGAACAAACGATATGAAACGAAACGAAAACTGAAACGAACAAAAGATACGAGACGGGCGAAGACGAACAAAACGAAACGAAATTAATTGAATATACAGTGCTCCCTCTATTATTTCCACCCTCTAATAATTTCCATTAAAAATATTTATATTGGTTTTATTTAAGACACCCTCTAATAATTTCCATTTTCTAATATTTTCCATTTTTTTTTGAATCCATGAAGAGTAAAAAGCAAAAATCACAATTAACGGTCATCAGAAATGTGAGATTATTGAATATTGTCATCAACATCCAGATTTAAAACACACAAGAAATGCTGAAAAGTTTTCTTGGAAGTTTAACATTGATATTAGTAGAAGTTCCATAAAAAATTTTATTGATAATGCGAAAACAATAAAATTATCTAAATGCAACAATACAAAACCAATCTCTAATGTAAAAAACATTAAATACAAACAACTAGACAAAATATTAAAAGATTGTATTGAAACCATAGAGTCGAGTGGTAGATTTTACACTGATAAAATACTTCAATTCAAAGCGACAGAAATATCAAGCAACTTTTAAATTCAGAAATTGATAGTGATGAAAAAGATAAACTGAGAGAGTTTAAGGCATCTAACGGCTGGCTTCAAAAATTTAAACAGGGCTCGGTATATTTTTTAAAACATGCAGCGGTGAGCGTTTTAATCAAAATAACAAAACGTATGACGTCTATGTCAATATGATTCAAGAAAAACTTGAACTTTATCAAGACTGTGATGTGTTTAATTGTGACGAAACAGCACTGTTTTATCGACTGGCGCCTTCTAAAAGTTTAGTATCAAAGGTAAGAAATAGTATAAAACAGGCTAAGGATCGCATCACTGTTTTATTATGCTGCAACAGAGATGGCTTTGAAAAACTAAAACTCCTTGTAATTGAAAAGATTAAATCGCCCAGAGCGTTTAAGAAATTTAACCCTAGTGCTTTTTGTACTTATAGAAATAATCAAAATGCATGAATGACTGCTGTGGAGTTTAATAGGTGGCTGGAGAATTTAAATCAGACATTTAAAAATAGTAAAAGAAAAACACTCATGTTTTTAGATAATTTTTCTGAGCATAAGCCTAATTATACTTACTCTAATATTGAAATATGTTTTTTACCAAAAAATTCTTCAGCGAAGTTACAACCAACCATTGGATGCTGGGAAAATCAGAAGCTTTAAATCTAAATATTTTAATTATCTGATGTCCAATATAGTTTCAAAAATCACACCAGGCATAAATGCAGAAACACTTTATAAACAGTTTAGTCTAAAAGACGCTCTTGTTTATATATCATATGC
>SBJP01000186.1:0-22639 GCA_014805705.1 Cucumispora dikerogammari | reverse complement strand
CGGTTTAAGACCATTTGTGTTTACGAAATGTGCGGTTTAAGACCATTTGTGTTTACGAAATGGTCTTAAACCGCACATTTTCAACCTTAAGGGTTAAGCATATTAAACGAGACATTTTTGAAGAGCCACGAGACAAATCTCTAGACTTTTTAGTAAAAGAACACAATTCAGTCAATATCCAAAAGCACAAACTAAAAAACGCGAATTAAAAGCATTCTCTAATTTTATAGAGTATAATTTGCCGAGTAAATCTATAGTAAAAAGGTATATGTACGAATTCTATATTAAAGAAAAAGTATCTAAAATTGAAAAACTTTTTTAGACAAAAACTTTTTCTTACTAATTGACAAATCTTTTATTCAAAACAAACAAAATTAAACTTTGTCTCATCGGGTTGCTTTCAAAAATTTTTTCTTGTTGTGTATTTCACTGAAAGTAAAACAGAAATGGAATTTTAAAATAATTTATGAAATAGTTGACAAAATTTTTCGAAACTAATAACTTAAATTTCTTAACTTAAAAACGATACTGACTGGAGCAGCGTCTTATATAAAAAACACTTTTTTATTTATAAAAACACATCAGCACTATGTTTTAAAAATCTTGCAATGAACTTTTATTGCACATTGTGCAATTGAAATAAAAAATTTCTTGAAAATTTAACAATATATTTTTATCAGTTAAAGCAATAACAATTATAAACAAAATGAAAAAACAATTTTTGTTAAGAATTCAACGAATACCAGTTGTTATGGTCACACGACGACCATGCAAGTTAGAAGACTGTGGTTTTTTGTAAACACTTTAATGCAGCAATAATATTTGCAAAATCTATAGTATACGAAGACATTTTGATTACGAAAACAAAGTCGGCTGTTTTCAATCAAATTTTGTCAACGCTTTCATCTATATTTATAAAAGCTAAAGTATTATTTAAAAACCAATTAAGCAAATCAAAAATACAAACTCGTTTATATTGGAAACTTAAAATATATTTAAACGCATTGTTTTTAAAAAAGAAAAAGTTAAAACTTTTAAACATATTACCAAAAAGTTAATATAAAACGATCTTGAACGTCTGTTCAAGAAACTATAAGAAAACTGCTCCCTTTTAACATGTAAAAACTGGTTCTTGTCTGGGCTCAACGATTGCTATCAAGCGAGCATTTTATATACTTAACAGTATTCTATGAGACGATAGACATTTTTGAATAATGACATAAAAAAATTTTTTATTTTTTTTTCCCGAAATAAAAAAAACTTTTTTAAAATACAAAATTCAAACATTGTTTTTAAATGCAACTATTGCAACATTTTCTTGTTTTTTTATTTCTTTTTTGCTCTTTTGAAAATTTCTTATAATTAAATGCCTTGCTATAAGCAAATTTCGTTTTTGTTCTCAATAAAAAAACATAAGATACAGTGTAAGACAAAATACTTTTTACAAAAATTTATATTAAAAAAAGTTTAACAATATTAAATTAAAATTTAAAAAAAATATTATAACACACACAAAACTTAAAAAAAATAATGTATGCTTTTATACAATTATTTGTGGTTTTTAAATGAAATAACAAGTAACAAAAATTGAGTTAAAATTTTTATATAAAAAAAGTAGCAGAAAATACTTTTGTCTTTTAAAAACAAACTTATTTTGTACTTGGTTGCACCGCCTCTTAATCTTATTACTGCTTCAAATCTTCTATAAACGAAAACTAAAAGTTTAGTTGTATATTTTTGAAAATATTTTTCTATTTTTGCTTCAGTTTTAAAAACATCAAATTTTATTTGTTTGCCGAAGATTCATAATATTTTTTCTTTAGTATATATTATAATTTTCTAATAATATTTAAGCTGAGCGACTGTGCTTAGCACCCTGTTGTTTCTATTCTGTTTTCTAAAAAATATTTTTTAAAAATATTAGCTGTATGTTTTAAAACATTGTCTCGTTAAACGACAAAATATTAACCTAAACCCAAATTTTTTAAACAAGAGTTAAAGCCTTTTTTTAATTTCTTTAAATATGTAAAATTGTTTATTTTCATTTAATTTCGACTAGTTTATCTATCCCGTTTGCACCCATACACCTTCAAACCTTTTTTCTTCTCTACAGTTTTCTTATGTTTTTTTAGGCACATTTTTTTATATTTTTCTTGACTAAATTGCTAAATTTAAGCATTTTCATCACTTTTAAAATAGTTTATTTTAGTCTCATCGTATCATATAATTTAATCCAATAATTTGTTAGTGTTTTTATTCATTTTAAACAAAAATCAAGTCTTTTACTATTATTTATAGAAATTATTGTCACACCCCACAACATCCCCTAAGCCAAAAACATTTCCTACCACTATATTTTTATCATAACTTTACTAAAAAACATTCTTTTGTTACATTCTTATTTGTTCGTTTGTTTGCTCGATTGGCTGTTCGCTCGTCTGTTTATTCGTTCTTTCGTTTATTCGTCTGCTCGTTCGTCTGCCCACTCGGCCGGTCTCGCATTCGTTCGTTTCGTTATTTGTAGAATATATTTAGTACATTATAGCGGCGTAGCTGAGCTTGTATCATATATAGTAGTAATCTATAGGTCGGCTGCTTGGTTTCGAGTACATAACTTTTTTATTTTTGTTTTATACAGTTATTTCTTTAAGCAGGGAAAAGGAGAGAAGTGTCTGTGCAGTGTAATAATTATTAATAGCATCCTCTTAGTGCCCTGTCCAAAAAACCAACTTTTTTTGTTCGTCTTAAACAGTTTTTAAACTAATTTTTAATGCATACCCATAAGAGTTTGTTGCTGCTATCTTTCAGACGTTTATATGTATATATTTTTTTTACTATTGCAAGTATTTTTTTGTTGTTTTCTTTTTTATCTTTTTTTTTCACAAGCAGCAGTTTTTTTTGGCTTAAACATTTTGTTTAAAGCTCTTAAGTATGAAACAAACACTTTTCTTTGTTATTTTTAAAAGTTCATATATTTCTTTTATATTTTTGTTTTTTTTTTGTGTCAATTTAAAACTTATTGTTTTTAGTCATAATCAACTCTTTTCTTTTTTGTTTTTTTATGGTAAGTAAAATAAAGTAAATATTTTATATTAAAGTGTTTTATTTATCTGCTGTTATAAAGTGGTTGTTTTTTAAAAAGCGAGTGTATTTTGTGTTTTATTTTTTATAAAAAAATTTTAACTCGTTTTTTATTACTTGTTATTTTTTTAAAAACTACAAATAATTGTATAAAAACATAAAATTTTTTTTCCGAGATTTTGTGTTAATGTTTTTTTAATTTTTAATTTAATATCGTTAAACTTCTCTATATTTAAAGTTTTGTAAAAAGTATTTTGTTTCACACTGATATGTTTTAACACAAATAACGTTATAATTAGAAAATACTTGTGTAAACCTCGTATAAACAGTATTAAAGACTCGTCTATTATACAAACTTCTGTTATCTTAATAACTTAAGTCATTTAAGAAAAAACAAAATAAAACGAAAGATATCAAAAACACGACTATTGTGTAAAACAAACATTATCTTTAAAGCTCTTTCTTTATTTATAGAGCGGTGTATGCTTATTCTGTTTAAATGTTTTATTGTTTTGTTTATTATGTAGATCATTGTTTTGATTTTATAGAATATATCTACTTTATCAATAGCTACTGTTTTTGTAGTTTCTAAATTATAGACATTGCTCTTTGTTCGAGTTTAAAACTTTTTATCAAGTTTACCGTGTTATTAACAAAATTTTCGCATTTAGAGCGTATATGTTATGCATATGCTCGCCACACAAATAAAGCTTTTTTTTAATAAAATGTAAAGTTTATTTTTACAATTTTCTTTTAAAAGCTGTGTTTATTCTGTTGTTTTTAATTTACTTTAAAGTTATAAATATAGAATCTATAATTTGTGGTTTCTTTTGTTTTTTCGATCTTAAAAAGATTATGTCGTTTTCTATGTATAGTTTCTTTTTATTTTATATTTAAAAATATTTATAGTTGTAATTTATTTTTTCTAAACGATAAAGTACATATTATAAAATTTAGTTTACTGCAAAACAGTATATTATGCGCTCGATGGCTTTTCGCCTAAGAGCGTAAAGCCGCTTTTTCGACCTTAAATTAAATAAACGGCTTTTCGGCAAAGAAAAAGTAAGTTGTTAAGATAAAGTTAAAATATGAAGAGAAAAAAAGAAAATAATTTAATTTACTAATCTAATTTGAAAACGTAAACGAACGCTATTAATTCCAGTATAGTTCAAGAGTGAGATTCATTTCGTTCGTCGTTTTTTGTTTGTTGTTCGTTTAGTTTAGTTTCGTTTATTGTTCGTTGTTCGACTGTTTGTTTTGTTCGTTGGTTGGTTTGTTCGCTTGTTCGTTTCGTTCGTTTTTTTATTTATTTGTACGTTTCGTTCTTCGATTCTTATTGGTTTGAGAATATATTAAATATTTAATTAATTGATCTATAAGTTTATGGGACGAAAATCCGCTCAGCCTTTATAGTTGTAAATCTTTTTTTTTAAACAATAAAGTACATTTTATAAAGTTTAGTTTACTGGCAAAACAGTACATTATGTTTTTACTTAAGAAATTGCGCTGTTTCTCTGAGTGACGGAAAAGTGACACACCACAGACTACTTTAACATACAAAAGTCCCAATGTTGTGACGCCGAAAAAAAGCATTCTAAAAAACATATTATAACTACAAAGCCAGAAAAAAGACGTGTGCAACTACGCTGATAAATTAAAAAAAGAATTCATCTATAAACAGAAGCACAATCAAAAAAAATTATTTACTGCAATCTTTCTTTATAAACTGCACAAAAAAAAACAAGTAGAAAATTTAGTCTTTTTGTTACAGACTTAGGATTTTAGAAAACGTTTAAAAATGTTTTTTTTTAATAATTTTTTGTTTTTATATAGATTTTTTTTTAAAAAATTTTTGATGTACGAAAGAAAACATCCAGATTATAATATTAAAAAACCAAAACATGTATTTGATATCGTAAAAAGTCTAAATTAAAAAAAGTTTTTGTAGAAACATAAAATAAAAACACTTGCTTTTAAAAATCATACGTTTCAAGTACCTTGTTTTTGAAAATATTTTTATCGGCTTGAGCTGTTATTCTGCTCGCACTCGTATTACTCAAAAAAACAGTAAGACACAGTTTACAAAGTCAAAAAAACGATTAATAGTTTTTTTGACTGTTATAAACATCAAAAAATAAAACTAATACAAGCTTAATTAAAAAACAAAATAATAAAAAATAATAAACGAAATTTTGACTAAATGCATAAATAGTTTTTGCTTTTTCGCTTTAAAAAAACACTCTCTAATGAAAACGAAAAAAAAGTCGAAGATAAATGCGTTTCAGTGGTCAATTGTTTTAATTTATGTGCTAAAACAGGCTTCTTTGTAAAAAAAAGTTTTGTAAAGTATGTAAAAAGATAATGGTTTTGGAATATTTTAATACAGAGGGTAAGCTAAGGCTGCGTTGTTTAGCAAAAAAACTGTGAAAAAAAAATATCGGTATTAGAAAAGAATCTATTTTCGAAGATGTTCACTTGACGTCAAAAGAAAATATTATGATAGTATACATGGCAACAAAAAACATCTCTATAAAAGAAATAAAACACGAAATGAAAGTAAGGGAACATGGTGTCAATATTATTTTATAGATTTTACTCGAGAAATTAGGCGAAAAAAAATGACTAAGTTTGGGAGTTCAAAAAGTTTAGTTGATATTGACGAAACCAAATTAACAAAAAGAAAAAAGAATGTGGAAAAAATACCAGCAACGGTTTATGTGTCGGAAGTATTTGTGATTTACAAAAAAAATTTTTATGCGTTAGTAAGCGAACGAAACTCCAAAAACTAACACGGTATTCTTTTAAAAAACTTGAAATCTGAAACTACAATAATTATTGACGAATAAAGAGTTATAACAGGTTTGACAAGCTTTTTTGCAACTTCTGAAAATAAAACACAGTAAACACATTCTATGGGCTTGAATAACCGATATCTACACTTAAGCTATTGAAAAATTTGATTAAGTCTAAAAAGATACATAAAAACTACCATCTAATCAAAAACGCACTTTAAAAACTTGATTAATGAGTCAAAATTTAAACGCCAAGCAGAAAATGTTGTTCTACAAACATCCGACAATTTTTTATAATTTTTGTTATTTATTAAACTTTTTTTACTATATATTTGCCAGTTTAAAATAAAAGAGAAGATGCTATAACTGCATTTAGCAGAAATCTTTTTTAAATTGATACTTTAAAAGTGTGCTAAAAAAACCTTTTACAAAATCTCTTAACAACAATGCTTCGTTTCTCAACAATAATGATGACTCTACTCTCAACAACAAGAATGGTGTTCCAGTTCTTAACAAAAATAATGATGTTCTGATTCTCAACACTAATAATGATGTTTCAGTTCTCAACAACAATAATGATGTTCTAGTTCTCAACAACAATAATTTAGTTTTAACAATAATGCCATAAAATTTTTAAAAAACCATGTTATCTAATAGTATTAAAACCAATAATAAAAAAAAGTTATTGTGGCTCGCCAATTTTGCGACTCGCGCTATTTGTTTAACTTTTTGTTTTTTTTATATTAAATATATCTTATTCAAGATATTAATTGTAAGACACTAAAACACTGAGATATGTATTAAATTGCTAGACTAAGATTATGTTATATAAACATCTTTATATAAGCAAGTATTTTAATACATATAATAAATTCAAGTATAACTTTATACCAATTATATTACATGAAAATTTCTATTAGCGAAATTTACAGAAAAAATCGAACATCTATAAGATTAAAAGCATAAAACAATATTTCTAAGAGTATTTATTTTATATCACTATCTAAGTTATACGCGCTTAAACATTTAAATTATATAGTATATATTCTTTTCAATTCAAAAGTATCGTTTTCTAATTCAATCATATCATTTTCTATTTAATAGTATTATTTTCTATTTAATATTATTATTTTTTGATAAAAATTTACTTAACGGGCGAAAAAAACGCTAACATATAATTAAAAATAAAAAAATACTATGGAAACTGGACGGTCTCTCTATGAAAAATTGAAAAATCTTGACGGCGCAGTTTCATTTTCCTTAAAATGTAGGTCTAATCAAAAGAATATCTAATTGCAAAAATTGTAGAAAAAAAATGGTTTTAGAAAGACATCATCGTAGAGACAATTTTATTTGAGCTTGTTGTTTTTTTAAATGTAAAAAATTTAAAAGATTAATTAGATATTGTTTTGTTTTGGAAGGTATAAAATTGCCTTTAAAAGATATGGTAATGATCTAAAACAAATGAAGTCAAAAGACGACTATAAAACGTATAAAACATGAATATAACATCCAGTATCAAACAATTAACCGGGTTTTACAGGCAATTCGAAAAATAATTGCAGACAAAGAGGATAAAAAAATTGTGAGCATTGGAGAAATTGTCGAGGTTGATGAAACGTGTTTGGGTTTTAGAAAGAACCACAAAAAGCGTGTGTTAAAAAATATGTTGTGTGTAGGGAAAATTTCAAGAAAAACGGAAAAAAACTTTTTAACTTTAACTGATGACTGAGGTATAGTCAATTTAGACGAAATGATTCTAAAAAAGTTGAATTAGACACATTTATTATAACGGGTTGTTGGCGCGGTTATTTTAATGTTAAAAATATAGGGTATCTATATAAAAAAATAAACCTCTCAAAAAACTTTTAAACCCTAATGATAAGTCTATACACACACAGAACATAGAGTGTCTGTGATCATGTTTAAAAAAATATGTTAAATCAAGAGATAAAAATCTAAAAAAAAATTTAAAAAGTTACCATATAAGGTTTAATTTTTGAAATTTTCAAAAAATTTGTTTAAAAACTCATGACGAATTTTTCGTTTTTTTCTAAAATACAACTGGTTTATTTAAAACTCGGTTTAAAAATCACATTACTTTAACGCCCCCTTCTCCCCAAGTGAATTTTTGCTCATTTTTTTTAATTTAATAGTCTTAGTTTCTATTTCAATAGTAGCATTTTCCAATTCAATAGTAATATTTTTTGTTTCTATATGTTTTTTGTAATTCAATGGTATCATATACAAAACATTAAAAACTTAAACAATCATATGTTCGAGTTAGTTAATAAAAACCTTTTTATTAAATTAAGCGAAATAAAACACACTATTCAATAATTTATATGTTAAAAAAATCGCTTGTTATTTTAATTAAGCATTCTGAATTCAAATAATAACAAATACAAATAGACAATCAACTTATTCAGAATACAAAACAACACTGACTTCGCTATGATTATTTTTAATCAATTACAAAGTAATAAAATAACCAATAAAAAAATGAATGTTTTTATTAAGATTTGTATGTAATAATGAGATGACCATAAAACAAGCAGCAAAAACACATAACGTAAGAAATGTAAATGTCCGCAAAATTATTAATGTCTTCAATAAAAAAAAGCGCTAAGGAAAAAAAAGATAGTAGTTCGCTCATCAAAGTTGCACAGTTTATTGTAGATAAAATAAAAACTATGGTTTTTGAAAATTCGGCATTAGCTCTAAGAAAAATAAAAAACAACTTTGTTTTTTTAAAATTACGATGTTTTACAATTAGTTCAGCGTCTATTAACTTTTAAGACTTTTTTAGTTCAGAAAGTTTTCCGGAAATTTTCAAAGTAGAAAAATGCTTTTCATAAAATTTTCTTTAGTTTTTTTTTAATATTTTTTTAATATTTTTTCAATTTTTTTTTAATATATTTTTCAGATTGTTTTATAGATTTTTCAGACTTTTTTTAATAGCTTTTTAGATTTCATTAAAAGCGCTGTTCAGTTTTTTAAATGATTTTCTTAGTTTTTTAATTAGTTGTTGTCAAAACCCAACTCAAAAAAACAAAAAGTAAAAGTAACATAAGGGCTCTATTTGAAAAAAGATATTAATATTATAATGATAATCAAAAAATAACAAAAATACAATATATCTATAGTTGTGATTGTAGGTTCGAATGCAACTGTAATTAAAATACACTCTAATCCACCATTGTTTACTACAATGTACTACAATACAAAATGGTTTTATTTGATTTATTTTATATTTTTTATATTATCGAATACTATAAACCCAAATGCACTATGTTTTTCTTAAGACAAATTTATAAAGTTTTATTTGAAGCTAGTTAAACTACGTAACAAGATAGAAAAAAACTACACATATATCTGTAGTTTCTGGCTTAAGGGTTAATAACGCTCTTAAAAAATTAAAAATAACGCTTAAAAAGCTTCACAGACTGATTGAAAGAGTAAACTGTCTTGAAAAAAAACGAAAAAAAATAAACCCTATATTTTAATAACCATATAACTATTTATATAAAAGCTGTGTTTGTTAACAAAACATCTTTCAATTTGCATATTTATCGATTTTAAGAAAGATCAACTGTAGAAACTAAATCTACTATCGTGCTGCCAATAGTACAAGACAGAACAACATTTCTGCTTTTTAGTATATGCTTAGAGCGTATAGTTTATTCAAAAGAGATATCGAAACTAACAGTAAAAACCAACAAATTATCGTCGTGTTTTAAATAAATATGGCATTTTTAAAACACAAAATAAACAAAAAAACGTTTGTTTAATTTTTTATAATGCAATTCACAAAAAAAAGCTAAAATATTAAGAATAGTAAATTAATATAAATACATACACAAATTTCTTTTTCTATATTATACATGCTTAACCTATTAGAGAATGCATTTGATGAAATTAAGCTTTCTTTAAAATTTTAAATAAGTAAAGAAGACAGAGCCTGTTTCTTCGAATTGATTCATAACTTCTAACAACAATGACAACAACAAATTGCAGTAGTTATTTTCGATATATGCTTAAAAATATTACTAATTGCGAGGCAAAAAACTTATTTTTTTATCAGTAAATTGTTTTTTAATCGTTTCAAATGTGTTAATAACTGTGACGCGCGTAGCCCGCGACATATGACAAAACCGCAACAGTTATATTTAAATAAATAATAAATTAAGAAATAAAAATAAAAAATAATTAAAAAAAATTTAATTTAAAAACAACTAACAAACCACACCAAAAACGACTAACAAAGACGATTAATAACTGTCTCGCGCGTAGCGCTCGACTTATGCCAAAATCGCGACATTTGTGGAAATACCATAAAGTCAAACGATTTTTTGTTTTTATAAAGGATAATAGTTATACAAGACGTATTTTTGTCATATATTATGTTTCTGTTTTGTTGTGTCGAGTTTTTTATTAGTTTTTTGAATTAATTAATAGTTTTTTTTTTTAATAGATTTTTTTTGGGATAATTGTGATTTTTGTAGTGTTGAGTTTTTTTTGTATCTGTTTTTTACTATTTGATTACAATAAAAGTTATTTGAGAAAAAATGTTTTTTTTGTATATTTTAAAAAGTTTTTCTGAGGTTTTTAGTCTTCTTTTTGGTTTTAGTTGTTTTTAGGCAAAAGTGCTTAAAAAGATTGAGATAAAATGCTATTTTTGTTCATTTTAACATAGAGTCATTTAAATACAGTTTTTAGTTTTTATAAATAAAAACGAATAGAAACTGTAGATAATTGAGACAATTTATTGGTCTTCTATGTTTTTTTCGGAATTGTTGATTTTTGAATGAAAAAAAACCTTTTTTTTTTGTAATTTTTTGGCTTTTATTAAATTAAAAGTCTTTTACTTTAATTAATTTTTTAGTACGGGATAAAAATATATAAAAACAGATTTCCTTTGTATTTAAACTTTACAAAAATTTAATTTAAAAAAGTTTAATAAAAACACCATGGTTTTAAATCTTCTTTAATTGACTTTTGAACAATGTTCTTATTTTGTCTTCAGTTCGTACTTGATATCTAGTACTGTCAATAACAGCTTCTATTGTCTTTACATGAGCTTCATAAAACAACTCGGATTTTTGTTTTCGGGTTTTTGTGTTGTTATCAAAATCTTTTTTTATTAATACTTTTTTTCCGATCTGTAAGACCTCGAGTTTCACTATATCGAGTGCATTCTTCTTCATTCGGTTATTATACTTGCTTATAGAAATGTTGATGACATCTACTTCTTTACTAAAATCGTTTTTTAATTTTTTTGTATCAGAATTTATATTCGCTTCAGTTTCGTCTTCACTTATGTCTTGTAGTATATCTATGATATCGTCGTATTGTTGTTCGTTTTTATTAAATGAGTTTGTTATGTTTTGTGGGTGGGAAGTAGAGTTTTCCAGATTTTTTTCTGATTCGTTAAATCGTGATTTTGTAAAAATTACTGTTTCGATGAGAAAAAAAATAGGCTGTGGAAATTAATCTCCTCTGCGTTTAATATGGTATAGAAAGTAGGTTTTAGATTTAATATGTTACTTGTTGTTGTGCCATAAGAGAATTATTCGCTTTGTTTTGTTTTTTTTTCGTTTTTATCTTCGTTTTCATTTGTTACTAGGGAGTGGGGCTAGATTCTGAAGATGTTTCAACCGAAGTCGAATGTGTATTGAATCCGATTTTATTTATAAAAAAACTAAATGTAGATTTTTTTTTACTGTCGTGTATGCTTATGTTATAAGCGTATTTTATCTTTTCAAAATATTTTGTCTAACATATGTCCTGTGTAAAAGTATCTTGGCCAGTTATTTGACGCGCTATTCACCCTGTGAGAGTCTAATTACTTCTTTCTACTTACCCGTTAGATTGTGAGTGTCTTAAGTCTAGAATTTTTTTTTGTTATTTTGTAGTTTTTTAAAAATTCCTCCTTTTTTGCATTGACAAACTCTTTTCCATTGTCATATTGCAGAATAAAAGGAAAATCATAATGATAACAGATGTTTTTTAAATTTGTTATTATTTCGTTCGCTGTTTTGTTCTTAACTTTTACAGCCATGTTAAAAAATGAAAATACAGCTATTATGTTGAAGATGTATTTAAAACCTTCATTGTGTTCTGCATGTTTTGTTAAATTTATCAAATCCATTTGATATCTTTCTCCTAGTCGTGTGGTATTTATATTTATCATAGAACTCGGCTTTTTAATTAATTGAGTTCTTGCACAAACCTCACATTCTTTTGTCACTTGTCTTATAATGTTTCTGTTAATTGTATGAAAGTTGCTTTTTACAGTTTTTTTATTTTATTAATCTCGCAATGAAACAGCGAGTGTTTTCTTTTTCATCTAAAATTATTGTTGCTTCGTCATTTTTCGACTAAAACGCGAAGATGGTTTCCGTCATTTTTTTTTATATACTAAGTTTCCTATGATTAAAAATTTTTTCGTTTTTTTAATAAATATACATTTATCTCTACGGTTGTTAAAATGCAGTATCGTATATGATTTTTTATTTTTTTATGTTTTCATACTCGGTTATGGTTTTTATTGTGTTTTTTGGTGTCATGGGTCTTTTGAATACATAAATAAATTTTTTATTTTTATTAAAAGTTATTTGAAAAGCTTTAGATTTTTGCTTTATGTCTCTTTTCGTGTTAATGGAAAACACAGATTTTTATAATTTATAAGATTTTTAGTTGTGAAATATTCTTATATTTTAAAAGTGTTTTTTTTACTGCGTTTTTTTTTGGTGTTTTTGTATATGATATATTTAAATTTTGTTTTTATTCGTACTAATTTTTTTTATACATTTTTATTAATCGTATAGCAAGGTGTGTTGAATACTATAAATTTATACTCGGTCTTTTGTGTTTATCATTTTAATTTATTTGAGTTTTGTTTTTTTCAAAAAATAATTGTTTTTTGAGTTTTTTTGAGTAAGTTTTTTTTTGTTGACGATATGGTTTTATTTTTGAAAAATATAAAATTTTTTTTATTGTTTATTTTCAGTTTACATGTTGTGTTATAGTATTTGTTTTTCTTATAATTTTTTTAGTTTCACATATGTAAATATGTTTATTCGAAAAAAAACTATAGAATTTTTTAATACAATTTGTTTATGTTTAGATACTGTTATAAAACAATCTTTATAAGTAAAAAGCGTGTGTTGCTTAAAGATTAGGTAACAAATTGTTTCTTTAAAAAACTCAAAGTGACAACCGCGAATTCCGTGTAACCCGTTTTTTTTTGTTATCTTCAATTTTGTATTATATTTAAAATAATATGTTTTTTTCGTTTAACATTCAATAGTAACACTTACTGAAATAATTACTGTCTTATATATAACTCTGTGTAAAAATCAAAGTTGTGCTAGTTTTGACGCGCCACAGTAACTACTTAAATTGAACTCGTCGGGTTTTTAATGTTAATTTGTAAAAGATATTTGTTTTTATTGTGAGTTTAACATATGTAGCGATTTAGCAAATGCCGGGCGTCTGCGCGTGACAATAACTACCGTTGATTTTTTTATCGTCTGTAATACATTGAATTTGAATATAATACTATTGAATTAGAAATTGATATTATTAAAATAAAAAATGATGTTATTGAATTAAAAAAATGTTACTTTTAAATAGAAAAAGATAACATTAAAATAGAAAATGATACTTTTGAATTTAAAATAGTATATATACTCGTTTTTCTTATTATAATTTGTGTAAAATATTGTGAGAACTATATAATTCAAAGTTAAAAAGCAATGAAAACAATTAAACTATATTATATTACATGTAATTTTATAATGCAAAATTTAGAGTAAAAATTGTGCAGTGAGAATCGAAAAAATAAGTTTCCTGAGACAATCGATTTAAAACTCTCTAGATGAAATAAACGTGTTTAAACATACAAAATATATAGTATATACTCGTTTTTCTTATTATAATCTGTGTATAATATATAGAAAACTATACAATTCAGAGTTTAAGAAAATCGAATTTCAATTAAATAAAGTATATTACATTTAAATTCATATTAGCCAAATTTAAAAAAATCAAGCAGTCGTAAAAAAAAAAGCACTGTGTAGATTGAAAATCGAAAAATTATGAAAATTGAGATTAAATTTTTAAATAAAAATTTTTTTAATATACAATTTTATTTAAGTAGCCTCGCATGAAAACTAAGATTAAGAAAAAAAGCTAGAAAATTATTTACTTCAAAAGAGAATTCTTGTTGATCCAATTTTTATAAAATATTTTTTTAAAAAAATTAGATCAGCTAAAATTACTTTATTAATTAATTAATTTCTTAGACTCTTTTTTTTATCCCGATTTTTATGCGAGATTACTTAAACAAAATTGTATATTAAAAAAATTTCTATTTAAAGTTTAATCTCAATTTTCATGACATATTTTGAAACATTAAGCTACTTAAATATTAAGTATAAAAACAACAAACAAGAATACAATTCAAAAATAAAAAACAACAGTTAAATGATGACTTCTTCAATTAAGTTTTTATAACTGAATAGTTATATAAAGTGTTTTGTTTCGTATATAACTTAATAATAACTAACATAATTACGCATATTGTCTAATAAAAAACATTAATTACGATACAGATAATTAATTGTCTGTAATATTACTAATTTTTAAGCTGGATGTTTATATTTCAAAAGTTAATGCTAAAAAAAAATTGTTAATTTTTTTTAATTAATGATTTGTAGACGATAAAAACATTTTCGTTTAAATTTTCGTATTTCACTTAAACATATCTATCAAATATACTCATAACGACAAAAATACTATCTTCATAATAGCTTTTTAAAGCATTTTGACGTTATAGAAAAGAGCTATTAAATTTTTTTGCTTGTAAAACGAAATTAAATATAGTTATATTTTGAACTTGTATCCTTTCGTCATATGCTTGTTTATAGCTCTTGCATATTTTCTATAATTATCTTTGACTTCTTGTATATCAAATTGATTATTATAATTATCAAAATTATTATTAATTTGAGAGTATCTTTAAATACAGAGTATTTCATAAATAAACGTTTTGTTTTCATAAATAAACGTTTTGTTTTTATAAATAAACGTTTTGTTTTCATAAATAAACGTTTTGGCATTATAGACACACTGAACTAATAAAAAATTGTTTTTAATGTAAAAATATAAGCCTGATTCATTAAATTTAAACAAAACAAATAAAAAAAGATTAGATAATTACGTTTATTCATAATAAACGGTTGTTATTAGCATTAACTCTTTCCCAAAAGTGTCGATAATACTTTCTCAATTCTACAACCTCGTTAATAACCGTTTCTATATTATTATTTAGTTGTTTCTTAGTACTGGCTCTCGGACTTAGAGCATTCAATCTGCTTTTAATAGTACCAAACACATTTTCTATTGAAAATAAATCCGGAGAATATGCTGGAAAAAACATCACCTCCACACCAATTAAGCTTAAATAACAAACGATCTCTTTGCAATGATGAAATCTGACATTATCCAATATTAGAACAGGATTGTTGCTAAAAATAGATTTCTGACCACACTCGACTAAGAAGCTTATAAAGCATTCTCGATTGTATGGACCATCCATTAACTTGCCGTGTTCTCAGCTATTGTTTAAAATAATGCCACATAACGAAACATTTTGACCTTTTGAGGCTGGTTAATAAAGAAATGCGTCTTAGTTTACTATTGAATAAATAGTTGATTGACGTGTGTAAATTAAATCCAGACTCGTTGAGAAACAAGGTGGTCTTTGATATTTTCACAATACTCTCAAACAGAAAGTTTCTCTTAAAAAAATATTTGCACGAGTTAATACAACATTTAATCTTTTTTTAATTCTTTTTTTTGTCATGCCTGCGGACTTGGTTTTTATACTTAATTGTGAAATAGATAATGACACTGAAATTTTGTCCTTACACCCCCTTAGTGTTAAAAAATTGTCATTTCTAAGCGTAGACTTTATTTCGGCGTGCAGGGTTTCATTACACTTTTTCTTTGGCCAGCTTTGAAGTAAAGGTCTTCAAAAGACAAATTTTCATTTTTTCGATTTTCGAAATCAGAACATTTATTGCTGTTCTGCTCAAAGACGTAATATCTACCATTTATTCCTTCGTTTTTGTTTTCCACATTCGTTTAATTTGTTCAAAGATGGTTCTAGAGGTTGTTGTTCTCGTCTTTCGTGCACTTTCATCGGACATGCACATTTAATTTATTTATTATATTATGTAACGTCTGTTAATCTATTTACGTATATTTAAAATTATTGAATGTATTAATCTGAGCAGATTTTTAATTAGAAAAATGCTTTTAGCTTTCACAATTTTTAATTTTCTGTGTTTTTTAGTAAATTGTAAATGCAATATTTTAATCTTAGCGTGCGAGTGTTTTTCTTTAAAATTTACAATATAATTTACATCCGTGTTTAAAGTTGATGTTATCTGAACGTAAGAAGACGCATATAATATTGTAGTCTTTAATATAGCTTTTAATTTCAAAATAGCGCAAATAATAGACTAATGTTTATTTTTTAAATCAAAACGTTTATTTATAAAATCGAAACGTTTATTTATGAAAACAAAACTTTTATTTATGAAATCGAAACGTTTATTTATAAAATCGAAACATTTATTTATGAAAACAAAACGTTTATTTATTAAATACTCTGTAATACGAAAGGTGGAAGCTGGATTGCTTTGTGATTAGTTGCGTTGTATTGAAACAAAAATTTATCCAACACATAAACGTATTTTTTATTCTCAAACTAAAATACTTCCTTAGTTTTGATTTTAAAACTTATTAAACCTCTCAAACTGCCTCTGTGTCTGGGGCCTGTATGGTGCCCTTGTAACCGACTTAAAGCCAACAGAATTTGTGAACTCAGAAGCAATTCTCGCAAAAAACTCCCCGACATTATCTGGGTGCAAAATCTTTTTTTTCTTTTTTATGATATAAGTGGTTGTTAGATTTCAAAAAAATTTCTACAGTTTTTTTCTGCACCGGATAACAAAAAGCAAATTTTGAGAAGAAGTCGACTATTGTTAAAATATATTTAATACCGTCATTAGCGTCAGCATATGCGAAAAGATTGATTGTTTAACTATCAATCTTTCGGGGGTATAGCCAGTAACTATAAGAGTGAGTGAGATTGTGAGGTATAAGTAAAATTTTTTTGTCAAGTTACGCAATTATCCACTAATTTGTAAATATTCTCGACACAAATACTGACATATCTAAACACTATTACTTCTCTCAAAGCGTTTTTTTCTATATGGCCAAGTAAATAAAACAACTCACAAATCTCTTTTATAGTCTGTGTTTCGTAATGACAAATATATTCATATTTTCTAGTTTTATACACCACATATAAACGATCATTTTCAAACACAGAGACTTTTGTTTTTTCGATAAATATCGCTTTTAGAATTGTTATTAAATTGGCAAGAACTGTGTTTGTGTTTGCAAAAGCAATTATATTTAACTTTTCGTTTAGATCTAGAATGGTACAAACCTTAGACATGGTTTGAATAGATACAAATTGTTAAAACTGATCAACTTTGTTAACTGTTTGATCAAACAATTATTTTTGTTACTTTATTTCAAATTAAAATTATTTTATATAAGTTTTCTCTTATAATTTCGTTTTTACGTTTTTTTTCTATTTTTCACTCAATATTTAAGTAGATTAATGTTTAAAAATATATCATGAAAATTAGGATTAAACTTTTAAATAGAAATTTTTTTTATGTTTTTTTTATTAAGTAGTCTTGCATAAAAATTAGAATTAAAAAAAGAGGCCAAGAATTTAATTAATCAATAAAGTATTTTTAGCTGATCTGTTTTTTTTTAAAAACAATTTTATAAAAATCGGATCAGCAAAAATTCTCTTTTGAAGTAAATAAATTCCTGGCCTCTTTTTTTAATTCTAATTTTTATGCAAAACTAATTAATAAAAAAATTCTATTTAAAAGTTTAATTTAAATTTTCATGATTCTTCGATTTTCATGCTACACACGTGAATTAGGTTTTTGAAGCAATAGTTTTAAAACACAGTACTCAGATAAAGGGGTTAAAGATACAAATTGTATAGTATATATACCCGTTTTTCTAATAAAAATTTTGATAATATACAGAAACAAGTAAATTAAAAACAATAAAACCAGAATATAAAGGCTTGTCCTCGATACGCCTACAGGCGAATCGAGGACGGTTCGCCAGATATTAAAATGACGTCATTCTCCTCGATTCGCCAGAAGTGAAATAGTACATAAAAAATAGTTTAGAAAAAGTCATGCTAGAAATAACGAAAGCAAAATCAAAAAGAGGCAGGGAAGTAAAATTTTTTAACGACTTTGTGTTTAATTTTGAATCAAAGAGTAAAGAAGAAGTGGTTTGGCGCTGTGTAAATAGAATAGGCAAATCAAGACTTACAACTATCGCCTATGACAAAGTTTTAAAACATACGGAACACTCTCATGGTGCAGAGAAACCAATAGCAGAAAGCTACATATTCAACACGGGGTTAAAAACACTAGCAAAAAGCTCTTCGCTGTATTTTTCAAAAATAATAAAAGAAATAACGAAGGAGTATGATAATCAGAGCGTATTAAATTTACCAAAAAAAAGTCATATTAAACTTGACATAGCGGGTAAGAAATAATGAATTACCCGGTTTTGTTCCAACACAGTGTGAATTTCTCGAGGGACTAAGAAAAAAACATAGAGAGGAGGTTTTCGTTAGGTTCGATCTATACGATGAAAGCGGATTACAAGAAAACAGGGGTTTAGTCTTTTTTTCTAAGTTACAAAAAAGATTCCTTTTAAAATGCACAGCTTAGACAATCAATAGGACATTTAAATCAGCCCTTTCGCACTTCTATCAGCCAGTCACAGTACACGAAGAGTTTTTTGGAAAATTTTTTCTCTTGTGATTTATTTTACTGAGCTCAAAAAATAAAGAAATTACATAACTTCTTTTAAAAAACCAAGAGAACTAACTAATTTTCACTCACAGACTATAGTTATAGACTCTGAACAGCGCTTTATAATAGTCTAAAACACGTCTTTTTAAAGATCTCGTTTTTTGGAAACAATTTACATTTAGAACAGATCCTTTAGAGAATAATTTAGGCAGAAGGTTTAGCACAAGATTATAAAAAAAAATCCGAATAATAAACTCTCTCAGAACAATTTTTTTAGCCTTTATACCCATATGTGAAGTAAAAGAACATTTGAAAAACACAGTGTGATTATAAAAGATTTAGGAGATAAAAGAATAATTGCGTTTCAAAAATATTTTTTAAAACAATTTATAGGGGAACTGGCTGAAACTACGCTAGATTTTTATTCTTATCCACCAAAATACGAGATTGTGTTTTGGGCATGCTTCGATAGAATAAAAGAACGTGTGGCTAAAACCACAAATAAATCTGAGACCTTTAATAAAACTATTAACCACAATTCGGGAATGGCACACCCGAATCTTGCAAGATTCTGTAATCTTCTCTGTGATGCAGAAGAAAACTCAAGAGTCCAATTGCTTCAAATAGAATTAAATAAATGGCTTATTTTACTGATGATTGATTTAAAAAAGAAATATACACTTAACCAACTAGTAAAAAACTTTGAAAAATTAAAAATCGAGTCTTATCTAGCTCTTCTCAAAAACACAGTGGATTTTACAACTGATTAAATTATTTTATTCAAATACTTTTTTTTTATTCTCTTAATACATTACTTAATTTTTTTATTATTCTTATTCTGGCGAATCGAGAAAAATGACGCCATTTTAATATCTGTCGAATCGTCTTCGATTCGCCTGTAGGCGAATCAAGGACGAGCGGTTTTTCTAATAAAAATTTTGATAATATACAGAAACAATTAAATTAAAAACAATAAAAAACAATAAAACCAAAATATAAACCATGTAAATCTATAATAGCAAATACAACAAAAAAACTGAGCAGACGCAAAAATGAACCGTAAAATGAGATTTCGAGACAATTAATTTTAAAGCTCTATATTAAGTTAAACAAACCTAAAGGCAGAATTAAGTTATAATGTATACATTTTTTTTTTTCTTATTATAATATGTAACCAATATAGTGTTTCTCTATCAATTTAGACACTTTTTCTATCAATTTATACAATTTCATTTATTTTAAGCTTTTTTTCTCTATAAATTTAAACAAATTGATTTTTTTACGTTATTTTCTTTATTAATTGACAAAACAAAAATATAGAAAAATCTTACCTATCAATTTAGACAAATTTTTTATCAATTTAAACAAAATATTACCACAATAACAAAAGTAGATGTAAAATCATTTATTTAAAAATGATCTTTTTCTTTTTACTTCGCTCAATTAACTTAACATTTTTTTAAATAATCCAACACAAACACTATCTGATATTGACACAAAACTTTTTTTAATGTAACATAATAATTCGGTTTCATTTTTAGCATTATACTTAAAACACAAATTCTCTATTTACTAAAACAGTTCTTGATAATGTTCAAAAAAAATAAAAAGTAGTAGATACAATAAGTTAAGCAACAGTTTTTTTTTACATTTTTTAAACCTTATATTATAAGTTTTTGCATTGTCAAAAATAAATATTGATTCGTTTATTTTTATTTTAGCGCATTTAATTTTTAATTTTATGAAATAATCTTGAAATTTACACTATTTACAGGAGAGTGATTCAAGTAACTATCAATTATTTTTTATTTACTAACTGCAGCGATAACAAAAAAAGTTTTTTGATTTTTCACTTAGACTTAAAACTATAATTAATGCACCAATAACCGATCTACTTTTTTTAGTTTTTGGAGCCACAGAAAAACCAACTTTATCTAAAAATATAATGTTTTTGTCTTTCACTGGCAAAAATAAAAAAATAAAATGAATATTTTTTTTTGGCAAACGTAGAGCTTTGAGTTTCTTTGACAAGGCAAGACTACTATATTCTTTAATGAAAAAAGTATGTTTTTAATACTCTGTCGATTGTATTGTCATTTATTCTTGCGCTGAGCCCTCCGCTAAGTCTTGTTACTATTCGCATAATAGTGATAATCAGATTGTCATCTGTTTAAAAAACAATCATATTTTTTTGTTCAAAGTCAGCTTTGAATTTTTGTCGATTCCACGCAAATTTTTGAAAATTGTTTTTTCGTTTTTAAAATTGTTTATAGTATTATAAACTGTGTTTTTTTTAAGTTGCATATTTTGGCATTAACCCTTAAGAAAGTTTGATTTAAATTTAAACC
This sequence comes from Cucumispora dikerogammari, assembly GCA_014805705.1. NCBI lineage: Eukaryota > Fungi > Microsporidia > Cucumispora > Cucumispora dikerogammari. Next base: position 1,480 of record SBJP01000186.1, on the reverse strand, counting down.
ATTTTTTACCAAGATTGGTTTAAATTTAAACCACCTTTTTTGCAAATACTTAACTTCAAACCGCTTTGTTACGGCCTTCTTCTAAATTTGACTACGGATTATAACGATTTGATCGATTTTTAATCATCTTTTGTACATTCTTCAATATAACATAAATTAAATAAAAGGAATATATGAACTTATTCAAAAGTCTAATATTGGTACCGGTATTGACAGATCATTTCCTAAACTTAATTAGCCTCTATGGGAGACAATGACGATCAAATAGTTTTTAAAACGAGCGACATTGTTTTTGAAAAGTTGAACCAATACAACATTGGCTTAATACATTTAACTCTTTTTGAAAACAAATACATTTCCAAAAGATAAGAATTATTGGAGTCAAGAATACACCCACAAAAACGTGAAATTGTTTAATTCCTTTGAAAAAATAAAAGTTCGGGTTCCTCAAACAGAAGAAAGCTTTATTTCGTTGTTTCTGGCTGACGAGGTTATCGGATTTATTATAAAAATGTTTGTTAAAAATCAACGCAAAAAGCATAAAGAAAAACCCACTAAACCTCCAATATTAACGATCCCTGGCTTGAAAAAAATATTTGGCAATATATACTCTGTTGGGCTTACAACGAGTTCCAAATTTTGCTTTTTGTTGGAACAAGAAGAAAAAATATGCATATAATAAAAGAATAGCAGGTTTAATATGTATTTGGAAAGATTTACTGATATAAATAGTATTCTTACCTCTGTATCAAAAAAAGATATAAATAACAATAAACTCAATAGGGAATGCAAGATAATTAAATACCCGGAAACACTGTTCTCAAGTATTTATCAGCGGAGAGAAAATATCGCTATAGACGAGGATATGATCCCATTTAAATGCAAAATGAAAAACAGAGTATATAACCCAATGAAGCCGGATAAATGGGGCATAAAATTTTATATATGTGCTTGTTCTGAAACAGGATATGTGCTTAATTTGAAAATATGTGGTGAAAAATGCAGTATTAATCAGACAGTCATAGATCTTACAAGAAACTAACAGGAAATAATAGACGTTTGTATTTTGAGAATTGGTACAATTCATTTTCATTGTCTTAAATTTTATTAAATGAATCAATTTATACGTGCGAAACGCTAAGAGACAGGAGAGAGGACCCGGACAATCTTAATTAAATAAAAAGAACAATTAAAAAGGGGAGAGAGCTATTTTCTATAAGGATGGTGTTGAAGTTATGGTTTGGAATGATAAAAGGCCGATATTAATTATATCTACGTTTCACGATTTAAGGTAAAAACGAGAATGTTTTTGATTCAGTATTACCTGAGAGTATAGCCGATTACAATAAATATATGGGTGTGGTAGACAAGTTTGATCAAATGATCAAATATTATTTACTTAAGCGAAAGACTACTAGGTGACCTCAAAGATTTACACTGTATATCATTCAAATATTGATACATAATTCTTATGTGCTAT
>SBJP01000185.1:0-22647 GCA_014805705.1 Cucumispora dikerogammari | reverse complement strand
CAAGCGAAGAAAACTATTAGTCATTTAAAACAATAATATTTGAACAGATAGATGATTCCAGAAATTATATTTTTTTATCAAAAAATGAAGATTTTTTGTCTAAATAGAAAATTTATCAAATAATACCCATGCTGTCTTTAATTTACAACTTTTCCATTTTATCTATAAAGCAAGAAGCATCTGTGAAAGAGTTGTTAGACGGGAGGAGTATAATGGATTTTTTAATTGAAAAAAGGGGGGGAAAAGATAAAATATATAACACTGAAAAGATTTCTTATGCGTTGAATTTTTGCCATGAAGAAGATACAAAATGTGTTTTATCTGTTTTATTTCGTGTTGGTCCTATTCCAGGTAATATTGTTATTGAGCCATGCTTAGAAACTGAGCAACTTGTTAAGTTTAGTGGAAACAGAGAAATGATCAACTTTCATAATCCCTATGTATTCAACCGAAAAAAAAATAGAGGCAACTATTGTCTTCAAATAGAAGATGACGAGATAAAAGTAGATGGTTTGCGCTATAAAGAAATAAAAATATATACAGACTATAATTGTTTTTGCGAAAATTCTGAAGATAACTCTGATACTCAACACATCTGCAATTGGAATTGCAAATGTTGGAATAAAACAAAATCAATAACATCGTTCAGAAAAGAGCTAGGGATATCGGGGGCTGAAATAGAAACAACGAAGTTTAAATTTAAAGTCGTTTTTAAAGTGTCTGAAAAAGACAGTAATAAGGATAAAAAAATTGTTGTTAAGACTAAATGGTTTAGTCTTCATAAAAAGGAGCATAATAAGTTCGTTCCAGTTGAATAAGCTTAACTCTTTGGTGTGTTTACAAATAAAATTGAAAAAATTGAACACTCATTTCTATAACTGTTTGTTTTCTTTTTTATTTTTAAATTTAATTAAAAAAGATAAAGCAAAAAAATAAAAAGTTCCACATGTGAACATCTTATTATTTTATATTAAACAGATTTAACTAAAAAAATTTTAATTAATTTATTATTTCATTGAAAAACTATCAATTCACTATACAGAAGCGATGGTAAAAAATTGATATAGAAAACTGAAATTTTGAATTAAAAAATCAACAAATATATAACTTACTGTCTATTCTTTTCAAAACGTATTTGTCATGTTTATCAATGACGAGAAACTCTTTGATTCTCTTATAAATGTTTATATATTTGTGTTTGTTGCTTTTTTTAAAAAATTAATAAATGAAAAACAAAAGAACTGTTTTTAATATATTTAAAAGATTTAATAAATTTATAATAGCTTTCAAAAAAAAAATATGTTCAAAAGTAATTTTTTCAAAGAATACAAAACGGTTAAACTTGCATAAAAAAGAGAATTTAGAAACATAAAAAGAAAATCTAAGCAATATAATAAAAAAATAGCAACGATTTTTAGTTTACTTTTTCGAACGTTACTCAATCAAAAAAAACGACAAAAGATCACTTGTTTCAGACAATTTGGAATCATAAAAGGCGTACAAACAAAAATAAAAAGTATTTTATTATTGGCAGTTATGTTTAAATTACACTAAAGCCTAATCTTTTAAATTAGAAGCGTTCATGTTAACAAATAAACTATTAAATCTCTTAGCAGAAAAATATAAAAAAACATCAAATTTTTACATTGTAGAACTTAACAAACTATGCTGCATAGTTTTTAAAACGTAACTATAAAAAATATATACTCTTACGCTGCGATTCGGCAAAGGTAAATATTACATTTTAAAAAAATTTTCAGCTGTTTTTATAAAGATAAAAGAAGAATATGATGCGTCTGATAATTCTGATATAAATGAAACAGCGCATTATATAAGTAAACATATATAAACAAGTCCTATGCTATAAACAGAACAAAGGCGAGAATAATGCCATTCAATAAGATTAGAGCAATACTAATGCTTGGTTATAACATAATTAGTGACGTAGTGTTTCTCTTATTAAAAGCGGTTTTTAAAAAAGTCTTCGTTGTTATCAAAACAATAATTTAAGTTTATTAAAGGCTTAAATAAATTTCATATATTTGTTTTTGTTTGACGCTAATATTTTAATAATTGTCTTAATGACATAAACGAAAAATAAATTAAAGACAATCGGCGATATTTTTACTATTAGATATTTTCTTTACTCTAAAATTTTTTTTTTACAAGCATAAAAACGATATAAAACATTCTATTGATAAAGAAGTTGTTAAAGCATTTAAACCATAACATCACAGGCTTCAAAATAGCTGTTTGGCTTGTTAGTGAGACGCTTGAAACAGAATATTCATCAGATGAACAAAGACCTTGTTTTCTGTATTCTATTCAAATGAATATTAAAGTGCTTTGATAATGTGAATAAAATTGTAATTGTTAATCTGTAGAAAAGTTATAGCCTGTTTATTGAGAGACAACAAAAAAATTTTACAGCTGTTTTTCAAAATCAGAATATTGTTGAGAAAAGTTATTGTTGATGACCCGACATCACTATACTCAACGTTTCTAGTTTTGTTAATTTTAATCGTGTCTAGTTAGAATAATATTTCAAAATTTAAACAAAGGAATTTTCTTTTAATATAGATGAGTTTAGTTAAGAAGAGAACTATTGGCTTTATGGAATTTACTTATCAGCAGCGACAATTTATCTATCGTTAGCGACAGTTGCTCTTTTTAATTAAAAAAACATTTTTCCTTTTGTTAGCGACAAATTAATTAAAATAATTATAGCAGAGATTTTTTTCTCAATCGTTACGCAAACAGAAAAACAAACTAAAAGGATCGTCACTTAATAAAAAACATAACAAAAAAAACAAATCAAAAAAAAAAACATATCAAAAAAAAAACAAATCAAAAAAAAAACTTATAAAAAAAAACTTATAAAAAAAAACAGATCAAAAAAAAGGGCATTTAAAAAAAAACCAACTTTTTTTATAATAAAAAACAAACCATACAAAGTTAATTTTTTACACACGAAGATTTCTGAAAGGAAAAGTTTTTAGTTTTATTCATCACTTGGCTTCTTGGATTATAAAAAAGAACATGTGTTTCTTAAGAATACTCTACAGTGTGAATTATCATCAACGTGATATATATATATATGTAAGTTTTGTCTTAATTTTAATGACATATGTTGTGTTTCAGTGTTTATTGTATTTATTATTCACTTTAAAGTGTCAACTCAAGTAACCACTTAGCCCAAAAAAGACATTTCCTTATATGTATCTTTCCAATTTCAGCAAAAAACCCTTTCACTGCATATGTATCATTCTAAATCGATCTAAATAAACGAATACATTGCGCATATGTCATTTAAAATCTGGATAAAGAAACGAATACACGCAGTGTGTGTCGTTGAAGAGTATATAAAAAACGATACATAATTTTGTATTTTTAAAACCTATATAAACTTAAAAAACGTTTTATTACACAATGTTTTCAACACATAAAGTAAACAAATGTTTTCAAAACACTGCTGAATGTATGTATACAAGCATATTTTTTCATTAAATTAAATTTATAAACAAATCTGAAAAAAACCGATTTTTTTCTAATTTCGATTTATTTGCAATAAAATTTTACATTAAAAAAAATTTTCAATATATCATTATGAAACTTTTACACAAAGAAAAACTACAAAATGTCTAAAACCGTGAACTGTTAATAAATACAAGAAGTGACTTGTCTTTAACAAATACTAAATAATTTGTTCTACTGAAAATCGGTTCTCAAATAAAAAAAAATTTTGCTTTTGAAAAGCAAACAAAAAAATAAAACTCAGCAACATTTCTATCGGATAAAGATTAAAGTGTTTTCTCGCATATATGAAAATATATTGCTATTTGAATTGTCCTTTTTGATTACAAGCTCTGTTTATTTAAAAAATGCTTTGTTTGAATTAAAATTTCTATAAGACTTCTTTTCTGTATTCCTCTTAATTTCAAAACAAAAACCTTAAAAAACAGTTTTTTTTTGAGTCATCGCTAATAACAGTATGTATAAAAAGTAATATTGATTTATCATATTTATATAAATTAAAGATTCACAGTTTAACGTTAAAAATCTTAAAACAAATCTCACGAATATTATAATTGAATAATTCAAAAAAAAATATATAACAACTTACTCATCATAAATACTTATCCAAAGTTTTTTTTATAAACATTAATGTAAATAAGTATTTATTAAAAATTAATTTTAAAAAGTAAACTTTTCTAAACATCAATATATTTTTATAAGCACGAGTAAGAATAAGTGTCTTTTTTGCGTGAGAGGGGGAGGGTAAAAATTATATTAAAAATAAATGGAAAGTATGGAAAATAAAATTTCATTGTTGGATAAACTCGATTCATAAAGCAAAATTATTCAATTTTGCATGAATAAGGGTTTGATAAATAAAAGTTGGTGTTGATCTTTGTGTAGAAAGCCCATGGTTTTGACTCTTCTTTCATTGATAAGATGAGTGGTTTTAGGTTTGTTGAAAGTGGAAATGTAAAAAACAAAAAAAAATCGGTAAGAAAAGGATTCATTTTTAAGTGATATAAAATTATCACTTTTCAAGATCATAATGATTATGTACGAGTAGAGTCAACAAACTATAATTATTAAACGAATTAAACATCAATACTATGTTGAAGGGAAAGCCTTTAACGGTGCTATTTAGTTTATTAGTCGTGCTATGGTCTCGCGAAAAATTGAAAAAATTGAGAAATAGAAAAGATTGAAGAAATAAATGCAGCAGCTTTAAGCAAGAAAAAATAACAAAAGACGTGTTGTAAAAACTTTATGGCGCGTGAGTAAAATTTGTAGAGAAACGAAAAAAAATTTTTTGTTGACCTGGCTTTGGTTAGAGATATGATAAATCTTGATAATATACTAACAAAATATGTAGAATTAGACACTCTCATAATGACAGAACATTGAAAAAAGTATTTAAACGTAGAAAATAATATTTTTTTACATGAAAAAGTAAAACATTCAAGCAACTTTTTAAACCCGGATGATAAATTTATACACACACAATCGAAAGAAAGCCAACGCGCCGCCTAAAAAAATATGTTTAATATAGAGGTAAGAATATCAAAAAGAACTTAGAATTTTATATTGAAGAGTATAAATTTTTTTAAAAACTCAAAAAACGTTTTCAAAAATTTATTGCTAAATAGTTCATGTTTATCATCATTTAAAAAGTATTTTTACTAAAAAATTTTTATTTTTAATATTAACTTTTTTACCCCCTTTCTCCAAAAACACTTATCCCAAAAAACAACTTAATTTCAAATTTAGAAACCTTAAAAACAATTAAATATTTATAGACTGATTGCTTTAATACAAATAACAATGAATATTTGAATTTAAAAGATATTTTTTTATAATAAAAAACATGAAACTATCAAAAAGAGAACTTCATTAAAAAGTTTGAAAAATCAAAGTTTTTAGTTTTTAAAAAAACCAAATGTTAATTTTTAATTTATATACACAAAAATGTATATTTTTACAAACGAATGCAATTACAACAAGTATATATTAATATATTATAAAATATTAAAGAAGATTTCATACAAAATAAATTTTTTTTGTCTAAAAAAAAACATTTTTATTTTTAAGCTTTTTCTTACTGCGCTTTATAATAATCTTTTAGTAATAAATTTTCCATTTAAAAAAAAGAAGTTGTTATTAAAAAACAAACATTTATTTTTAAAAAAAAAATGTAAAATTCAAAATGTAAATATTTATTTAAAAGCCATTAAAAATTCAAAATGCAAATATTTATTTAAAAGCCATTAAAAATTCAAAATGTAAATATTTATTTAATTTCGCATGTTTCATATATAAAAATCTTTTTTAAGTGTTTTAAGAAATTATATAAACGAATCTTTTCTTTCGTCTGCCTTACATATAAAACTTTTTATATTTTTAAAAACATTGTATCTGTAGCAAAATTGTTTATTTTATTACCAAAAAAAAAATTATAACTTTTTTGTATTTTATTCCAGAATATTGAAATAAAAATAAATAAAAAATTTTTAATATAAAAAAAAGCAATTAACGTATTTAATTAAAAATTTTTTTTAACTTAATAAGACATAAGTAATGATACATTCTATATGCCATAGCAGGTATTGCCAGAGTGGCTAAATCTTTTTTCTATTAGTCACGCTTGTATTGGGTACTGGCAATGATAGTGAAGTTGTGGTTGTCGGTTATATTTCTATTCCTATATTTATTAGCGAATAGCGACAGCGCGACTGTGTCTTAGAACTTATCTGCGATGGCAGATAAGGTGGGCGAAAGATTGGACGTCCGAGGTTGTGGGGGTAAAGGAATGCTATTATATTATATCATATTATATGTGCGTCGATAGACACTAACTGCTAATTCATAGAGAAATAAATAATAACTGCCTGAATGAATGCATCTAAAGTTGATCATGTTATGAAACGATAGTATTATATTAAATTATAATATAAAATTTTAAAAACTTTTTCAAACACATTAAGTAATTCGAAAACAAACCAACAACAAACAAAATATTAAATTATTTTTTTATATTTAACTAAACCAAAGTATAAAAAGCGCTTATGTTTATAATCAGAAAAAAATAAAATATTTTTTTTTTAATATAAAAAATTTTCATTAATAGTTTCTTTTGATTATAATGTTAATGAAACATTAAATTTACTTTACTAAAAACTAAAATTACACCCAACTGAGAGCAATTTATTTATTTGTTAATTATATTTTTTTACTTTTTTCTTTTAATTAATTATGTAAGTAAACAAAAAAAATTTTTTTAATATTTTTTATATAAGTTTTATTTAAACCTTCACTTTTGTCAATAAAAAAATGTGAAATTAATTAAAGAAACATCTTATATAAAAAAATAATATAAAGAAGTATATATATATTATAATAATAGGATCTTATCCCACTCGATTCATCTGTGTCCATATAAATAAACTTACCATTCCGAGCTATAAAATCTATTGTATTGTGTATAAAAGATAAACCACACTCTACCCTATTCTTTCATTTCCTTATTATTACCTACTACTCGTTAATAATAAAAAAGTTTCAGTCGCGCTGCTTTCTTTTGCAACCAAAGACAAAGAGTTTTTTCTCACATACTATAATAAACTATAACAATATTACAATATAAGATTAAACTTTTTATGTTAAAAAAACCATTACGCACATAAAAACTATCAAAAAAGTTAATAAATATTTTTAAAAAATAATAACATACCAACTCAAGTAAATAAAGACACAAAAATATTAATATTATATTATTTATAATTTATTACAAAACAAATTTATTTATTTTTAAACTAAAATGAGTTTAAGGTTTGAAGTTAAAATTAAAAATTAAAAAATTTTTAATTAACTATTTTCGATTATATAAATATACTAATAATATAAATCTTAAGATTAAACAAAAATTTATTTATTTTGCGTAATCAAAATAAATAAATTTTCTAAACTTATAAATTAATATAATTTAGTTTGATAACATAATCATACGTTAATGTTTAAATTAAAAAATTTTATAATAAAAAATTTTTTTTATTTGTTATTATTTTTTAGAATAAGTTGTATGTTTAAGACGGTAAGATTGCAAATAAAATATTTTTGTGTATTTAGTTAAATATTACTTTTAATTATGTACATTTTTAATAAATTTTTCAAGCAATAAAAGTATTAGATACACATCAACAGAACTGAAAATATTAACGTTATGAAAAAAAATGATATTTGATGTCGGCTATTTATGTCAAAACCTAAAGTATATAATATTACTTTTTGATAATAAGATTATAAATAAACAATAATATGACAATACTGTAAAAATTATTCAGGTTTTTCAAAAAAAAATTCTTTTTTAATTTTGTATTTTTTTTATTAACATATAACATAAATTAAACATATTAAAACATACGTGAAGTTGTAAACTTCGCTCAATTGTGTGTTTAATCTATTTAAACGATTAAATATACTTTAAATCATTTAATGAAGTTTAAAGTTTCAATAACTAAGTTTATTCGAAAAAAATATATTGGCTTTGTATTAAATCAATTATGAAATTTTAGTTTATAAAGAAAAAATTTTTTTGTTTTAACTGTGTTATTAGCGATAAATGAAAACACTTATAAAAATTTTACGTATAGTGGATAATCTTTGTATGAAATATTTCTAAAAAAAATTAAGTCACATAAACACTGATATTGAACGAATAAATCAAATAAAATTACTATAAGAAAAAAATTTAAATCATGTGAACAAGCATCTACACAAAATTATTTTACTATGGTATAAATTAAAATAGTTTGTTATAGTACATATTATTTTTCGTAACTACTAAAGCAAAAAAAACTTCTGATTATTGAAGAGACCTGTTAACCGAAATATAGATTTCGATTGTATTCTTAAGACTTAATACTATCATAATAAATAATATCATAAAAAAATGCGAAAAAAGCTGTTTGGTATATAAAAAAGTCTTTACTTAACTGTCAAAATGCTAAATTTTTAATTGTTCAGATGTAGGGATCAAAATTTTGATAAAAAAATCATTTTTATAAATTTATAAGTGACGCTATATAAGTTATAATATAATTCATATTAACGTTCACTAGCTTAATTGATAAGAAAATATAACAGTGTGCGAAGTTTAAAAACAAAAAAAATGCTGATAAGAATATTCAAAAAAAGCTAAAATTATATATAACTGGTAAATCAGTATGGATGTTCGTTTTAGCGTTACAGCTCATATCACTAAATATATGACGAAAAAAACGTTAGTTTTCAAAAAAAACTTTTTTCCTCACGAATTATATGAAACCCGAAAAGTTTTATAGTGAAGTTCAAATTGTTTTCACACAACTCTGTCGAATTATTATAACACATACTTTACAAAAAACGAAATTATGTTATGTAATATGACTTTAATTATGAATTGCTATAGGCGATATCTGCGTTAATCGATAAATGACACTTTGTTTTTGTGTTTACAACTTATTGAATTTACTGCGTTTTATCTTTTAACATCACTTTTCTATAATAGTCTTAAAAAAATATTTAGTTATTTCATAAATGCAACTATTTGAACTCAAAATTACTATATTTTTATGTCGAAGATTCAAATATGAAAAAGCGTTTTTATTTTATAAACCAATTATTTTAGTTTGACGTTGTAATTTAAAAAAAATAACGATGATACTATCTCTACTGTTTGACTGTACATCTAGTATTGAACATGTCCTAGTATAAACATTATTAAAACAAATCTGCGTTCTAAGCTAATAGCTGTTTAACATTCAATTTTCATTAATAATCTCTAGTCAAACATATACACACATTGTTAAAACAAATTGTTTATAACGTTTATCGGCCACAAAGTTTCTACGACGATCGAAAAAACTCAGCGCTTTGCGTTTAATTCATTAAATATTGTTTTTGATTCTTCTTCAAAAGTTGCATAAATAAACCATATATTATTCTAATGTAGACAACTTCTTTAGTTTCCGAAACGTGTATGTAAAGTTTACGATTATGAGAGGTCGATTTAAATAAATAAATATCTTAATCACGATTTTTCATTTGCGAAATGAATACTTCGAAATGACAAGCAATATATTTAATGCACATTAAAAGATTTTCGAGAGCATAAACGACCAGCAAGTCAGTCAAAAATCTTTGGCTGTTTGAATTGTGCAAAGGATTAAATGATATCAACTTCAAAATCTATGATATCGTCATATGTAAACGCTGGGATCAACGGATGAACTATAAAGTCCTCAATCTTTTCTAAAATAAGCAACATAAGAAGCTATAAAAAAACTTTTTAGTTTACTTACTAATAGATTTATAAATGTGTAATAAATTATATATGTAAAAAGAGGTTCTGTTTGCTGATCAGCAGCCAATTTTTTTATAAATATATATATAGTATATTATGTTAACCCGGATGCTTTGAAATACTCTTCTGTTAATCTCTTTTGTCTTCCAACAAGACTCAAATTGACTTTTTTATATAAAAAGACAAGCAAGCGTTAATGTTTGAATTTGGTGAAACTATCCAGAATATTGTCGTTTTCGAATATACGTCGGCCTGGCCGAATAAACTATTCGTTCATGTTTTTATCATCGCTAATTTTGCTTGCTTAATGTATTGCAAAAAATCCGAAAAATAAATAAAACAGCAACAACACACTTTACTTTTTTTTCGTTTTGCTTTATAATTTATCTATTGAACGCAAAAAAAAAAATTTTTTTATATTTTAAAATTAACTAGACATTACGAAGCACAGAAAGGTTTTTTTATTTTTCTCGTTTCTTTCTGATATATAAAGTTTTTTAATATTTTGTTTAGTTTATTGTTTTTTTGCTTTTGATTATCATATAAAATGCATGTTCTGTTTATAACAAATATAAGCATAAATAGAAAGACGATAATTTTTTTGATTAAACATCAACTCGTCTTAATTAAAAATATAAAAAAACACACCAATCAACTGCTGATAATAAAAATTTAAAAGCAACACATCATTATATGTGCAAACCATTAATAAACTAAACACCATAAAAATGAGTTAGCGATGAAACATTGCTAACTGATATATTATCTTATATTAGTGTAAACGAAACATACACTTTAGATTAGATAGCGACTCTAGAAACAACGTTTAAACTGTGTAATACAAACACCTATATGGTCGAACACAAACATAATACTAAACTTACTATCTCGATTAATATTTATTATTGAAAACAATCAACATAATAAGTAAAAAAACTCAGAAAAACCGACAAAAACAAACATTTTGTATATAGTCAGGCTTTAGCATAAAGAATTCTTGCATGTGGAAACATTTTTTTAAATTGAACTTTGAAAATTTAAAAAACTACGCAATTAATAGCAAAAATATAATAACTACGAGCTCATAGTCTTTTTTCGTTTTTTAAATCGCCGTAATGCCGGGTATTTATGTGTTATATATAAGATAGATATAGTCGGTTAAAGTTATAGCTATATAAATAATGTCAGCGATTCTATACAATGTGCAGTCCTGTAAAAAGATAAAAAAATAATTATAAGTAAAAAAAAAAGATCAAAGAATTTGTTTAAAAAAACTCCTTTTTCTAAAGTGTATATACACTTATAGTTCCACACTTACTTAAAAAAAACCCACATAGACACAACACTTTTATTTTAGCTATTATCGCTGTAGCTGATTTCAAAGAAGTCACCTGATTTTTATATCATTTAATTTTGTTTTCAAAGACCCGATAGTTATCTCAATAATTGTATTTTTGTAATACCGTTTTTAGTTCTTCTTTCTCCATACTATAAACAACAACACATCTATCTCGCTTCAAAATCGCTAATATAATATGATAATAAGCTATTCATCTTCAACAGACTCACTTAAATCAGCTTGTTTACTTTTTTCGAGTTGTGATTTGTAATATTTGCCTTTATCTAAGAGTAAATTTTTTAATTGAGTCGATAATCGCGAGAGGTCATTAATATTAGACACCAGTTCTGTAGTTTGAATAATAAATTTTTTATTTGCCTCTGTGTTTGTGGTATCTAAAAGGGAATGTTGTAATGTATATTTGCGAAGGTTTTCATTTTTTTGAACAATTTTCGAATCTAATACAGTTTTTATTTTGTTTATGACCAAAGAAACACTTTTAAACCAAAAAGAGTTCTCAAATAAATCAGTAGACTTGGTTTTTGTATTCGATTCTTTTTGTTGCGCGTCTTGTTTTTCAGTTAAAGCAGGGTTAAAATGGCAAAATATTTGATTGTAAGAAAAAATGAACTGAGAAAGAAACATGTTATAAAAAACAAACAGTTTTTTTTTATATAAACGATGATTTAATTTATCAATATGTCGATTTTACATACACACTAATATTGTTTTTTAAACACTAACCAGAAGCCTCTAAACCTTTTATGAAATTTTTTATTATTGTTTTTGATATTGTTTAGAAAAAACAATAACAGTTTTACTTCCTTTATAAACTTGCGCTAGTAATATTGTTATTGATTTAAATTATTTGTTTCAAGTTTCTTTTTATAAAAATGGAAGTAAATGCAATATTTTAAATTTACTTATTTAGCGTAGCACCGCAGAGCACAAAATTATAGACATATTTATATATCAATGTTACTTTTATAAGACCCACTTATTTTTTTTATCGCAAAAGAAACGTTCATGTTCAAGATAAAGTATCGCAAAAAACAATATTTTACAAAAAAACAATATTATATTGAAGAAAAAGATTTAAGTTACAAGAACTGTTGTATAAATTTTATAATAAAATAGATTAATTAGTTAAAAAAACGAACACTTTTGTCTTTTCTACATTATAGTCTATTTTTGAAAATTCTTACTATAAATTAATTAATTAAAAATATTTAAGAAAAAAACTATCAAATAGTAATCGATATGTTTTTTAAAGCTCAAAACTAATGTGTAATCAACGCTTTTATTTTATTAATGATAAGCCGTTTGGTGCAAAAGCCCCGTCTATACACTTTTTGTCTTTTTTTCAAAATCGATGTCTTTTTATAATTAAAGAATTTCGTATGTTTACTTGAGTCTTGAAACGGAATACCGCGAATAAAACGCGTTTTGCGTCATTTTAAAAATACAAAATTAAAAATAACTATGTTTTCTTATGTTTTTACTTAAATGTTTTTATTTGTTTAAATTATAATGTAATTTACCTTAATTGGGGTTTTTGTGCGAAACAGTGTATAAGTATTAAAAAACGCTATAGGGTGTCAATATCAAGATGAATACCTTTGTTTTGCGTTCTAAAACAGATAATGCTCTACCGATAAAAATATATCAACAAGTAGAAAAGTAGAAAAACTTTTTACAAGTAAAAGAAAAGAGTTATAAAATTGAAAAAAAAAGTTTTATCAAAAAAAAACTTGTTTTTTAAAGAGTTAATGTGCCTCACGTAAAATTAAAAATGTTTTTTTTTAAACAAAAGTTTTTTCTCGTAGATAATTTTAATTTGGAGTTTTATCGCGCTAACAAAAAATAAAGATTTAAGAAAACATGTTTATATGTCTTAACGATTTTATAAGAGTTCACGCTTGTGATTTTAGAAATAAAAATCATATCACTTCAAATATATTTTATAAATAATGTTCAAAACATTCAAAACTTTATCCGGTTTTTGTGATATAAACTTAGAATTAAAACTGAAGCAAAGAACATTTACTTTCAAAGCATTGTTGAAGTAAAGCAATTTTTCTTGTTAATAAAAAACCGATGATACGTTTTTATGACAATTTTTAAAGAAGCTGAAATGAAGTTTAATCCCGGTGTTGTTTTATAAGCTTTTTTTTATATTTTTTGCTTGTGGCTTTCAGAAAAAGTGAAATGGGTCTATCTACACTCAACGAGCTTGTTGGGCGTGAGTTATGTGCGAGACAGTTACACAGCAGATTGTATTTTATGATCTTAATATTTTTTTGAATAACGAAAAAACTACGAAACATTTATACTCTGTAATTTGATCGACAAAATGCCCAAACTAACCTTCTTTTATTATAAAAAAATAAACTGCAACATTCACAACTTTAATTCAATTAGTTGTAAGTATAAACACACTTCAGATTATTATTGTTGACAGTCGCGCGACTAGTTTATCTTGTTTTTTTTTTGATATCACACCTAATCGCCCATATAAATCTTCTTCAATTGAAATGTATGTATTCGGACACGTCATACATACATGCGTGTTCTTTATAGCAATAATACAAACCTAATACACTTGCCTCCACACATTTAAACGCGCGACGTTTACTCTAAGTGTATGTTTTAATCATACACATTTCTAAAAGTTTACAAACAAAAAAGCAGGTTACACACCAATTTGCGTTACCGCCGTTTTTACTGAAAAAAACGGTTTTAGATTGTTTTTTTTACAAATTCAAATATATTTGTAAAGTTAACTGTAATTCAACTAAAAAACAACTTTTTTAAAATTAAAGATAAGTTCTTTACATTCATTAATTGGACAGTTATGTTTATCATATAACAGAGAAGAAAGACATTTTTTTTCAGTAGTTTTACTACTCAAAAAATGCTTAGATGCATTCAGATTTTTTAGGATACTATAAGTTAAAACGTAAAGAAACAATAAAGTAAAAATGCACGCAAAAAAGATTATTCTTATGTATTTTTTTTAGCTGAAATTTTAGATTTTATGCATCATTTAAGAAACGAAAGATGTATCAACTTAGAGTTTAATAACACAGTTTTTAATTAAACAAAAAAAACATTTCAACCAAAAAAGTTTGATCAAAATCTTTAGATTTAATACATCAAAATATCAAACAATATTATGTATTACTTATAAGACAAAACTACAAATTTTTTAAAAGAACACTACCACTGGATAGTCCTTGTACATATATATATTCAAAATATATAAAGTTTAAATATTCATGAAATCAAGCGTCGTCGAAAGAAGTTATATAATAAATGTTTATTTTTGCTACAAGAGCAATTTTCAAAAATGTTTAAAGACTATGTTTTGTAAGCTTTCGATAAAAATAATGTGTTCTTTTTTAGATATAATTAAACACTTTCTTATTCTAAACTGTTATTATTAGTAATTTTCATGAACGAAAATGTTAGTTTCTCTGCTATACTAAACTATAGACCCAATGAAAAAAACATAAACATAATATAAATTCTACTTGTAGAACTTTACTTACATTAACATGAAAAATACAAATATAAATATATTCTTAACCTAACATGAAATATACACAAACAGTGAGAAAAAAGTTGTTTAATTATCTCTTGAGTAAAAAAGAATCCGAACGCCAAAGTAGGGTTTTGTTTTAAAATCATAATCATCAAGTGTTTCCATCTTCAATATCCCATCGTCAAACCATTTCCATTTTTCATCGTGTTTAAAGAATAAGGTTGGTATCAACAAACGCTCTTTTTCATTACTTTCGTAACACAAAAAACTAGTTAAAGAATATGTAGCTTTTACATTTTCTTCTAGAGAAAACAGCGATATTTTTTGTTGAAACACTGTTTTTCGTCGAGGAATTTTGATTTGTAAAAAAGGGGGAGCATTAAGAAAAATTGGCATAATTAGCTTGGTTTTGCTTGGTTTTGCGCTGTGTCTTAAGATTCCTTCAAAAATACCTTGTATATTTATCTCGACATCTATCTCACCATAGGCCGAAATGATGAAACTTGGGTAATTTTTTAAAAGCCTACTATCAAAACTAAAATCATATATATCAACTTCAAACAACTTGAATACTTGTTCTACATCTAAATTATCAAAATGAGCTTCATAATAGCCACAAAAGTGGTGTTGCATTGTGTCAGGATAAAGATTTATTTCACATAACCGTATAAAATTACTTGCTTCTTTCTCTGTTATTATAACATTATTGATGTCGCTTGAATCAAAGTTCAAAATTTTTTCAAGAGTGTTTTTATCATCAATATAGGTTATTTCACTTAGAAACTTTTTTAACTGAGGATTCGTTTTTACGATATTTAAGTAGGAAAAAAGTAAAGGATGTTTTTTGTTTATAGATTCTAAATATACTGGTTCTGTCGTATTGTTTGACAGTGCTGTAAAAGCCGGTTTTTGAATGTTTCTTATTTCGCGGTAATACATAGCTGATTTAATAACAAAGTCTTTGTACTTAGAAAAAGTTTTTAGCACGTGGTCTCGTATAGATTGTTCCAAAAATTTACTGAGACAGAAAGAATTAGACGACAGCTGTGGAAAAACAACTTTTTCTTCTATGAGCGGAGAGTCATATAATTTCTTTGACAAACGGAGAGCTCGATTATTTCTACGTTTTTGTTTTTTTTCGATATCTACAAATTTGCCTAAAAGTGTATTTTCTAGAGACGGAATAGGTATTGATTTAATCTCTTTAGGTTTTTTGGTTTTTAGATAGATTGCAATACAGATTATGATTATTATAACTAAAATAATTACTATTGATACAACAATTCGTGGGGTTAGCTTCATGGAGAAAAATTATTGTAAAAAAAAAAGATGTATTCTTTTTTAGTAATAAAAAAATAAAGGAGTTAATCAAATACCAATATACTCTTTTTAGGTCATATGTTTTTTTATGAAATATATGTAAAATACATAAGTAAATAAAAAACTAACCTGTACAAGAAGAATAATTATGGCCACGCGCAAAGCCCGCGACATATGCCAAAACCGCTACGTATGCCAAGCCCATAATAAAAACGAATGTTTTTTTTTAAATAAATATTGGAACCGCGACGAGTTCAGTTTGGATAAGTATTAATCATATCTGTTAGTCGTTTTTAGTAGGAATTGTTGGTTGTTTTTAAATTGAATCTTTTTTAATAGATTTTTATTTGTAATTTATTATTTATTTAAATATAAGTGTCGCGATTTTGGCATATGTTGCGTGCTACGCGCGTTATATTTTTTTTATAACGACTAGCTAATGTTTTATTAACAGAATTAAAAAAAAAGTTTTTTTATAATAATTATTTTTTTTTAAAGCAATTAAAATATTTTTTTTTCAATTCACACCAAAATATAATAATTTAAAATAAACGCTATAAAACAGATGTCATAGCACAGTAAAAACTTCTAGTGGTGCTTCGATAAATTCGGAAATTATATCCCTTGCGCAGTTGGTCTAGAGAAAATTCGTGTTTCTTGGGACTCAAGCAAAAATTTTCTGTTTTTGTAAATTATTAATATCAATACAATGAATACTTTCAAAACTTTTCTATGTTTTCTTTAAATTATGAAAATTATGTTTTTTTTTTCGTGATAACTTTACCAAATATATATGTTGCTTTATTATCTCTGAAACACGCTCAGCTCTAAAGCCATTTGATTAGAACAGTCTAATTTTTGCAGTAATTTATCATTTGTCTTAATAAAGCAAAAACCTGGCTATATTATAAACTTTCAAAAAAACTAACATTTTCATAAACAATCTAACTCGAATACAAAACAAAGTCAATATTCAAAAAAACACTCGAAAATTATTATACTCAAAAAAAAAGCGCTAGAGTATTCAAAATCTTTTTTTTATTTTTTAGCTGTCAGACAAAAACGAGTGAAAAAAATTATCAAGCTGGCAAGCTGAATATAATAAAGTGGCGTTCTGAACTGTTGTTTAATAAATTTTTTTTTGCTAAACCGGAATATTTTCACCTATGAAACAAGTGAAAAATAGCGTGTAACAACGATGTGAAAGTCTATTCAAAATATAGCAGCGAACAACAGCAAATTATGATCTGTCAAAAACTTTACGAAATTCTGTTACGTTCGCGAATATTATTTTGCAAAACTTCGCCTGAAACCACACACATGCGTTTACAAAGTCTATCGATTGAATAGTTTGAGAAAGCATTCAATAAAAAAAATTTGTTTATTTTGATAGCTAAATAACAGAAAAAACCTTACAACAACAAAATAACAAGAATATTAGGCTTTATTTAAATCAAAAAAATTTAAATTTAACATTAACAAACAGCCAAATAAATTACTTGTGAAAAAAAGCAATTAAACATATTAGTAAAAACTCGATAAAGCCGTTTCAAGTCGATACGCTAATTTAAAAGAGCTGCCGTTCTCTATAACAACGAAAAACGTTTAAAAAAACCAAAAAGCCTAAAGTGATGAAAACAACTTGACTGTTGATTTTATCAAGAAAATAATAGAGAAAAAGTAGAATGAACATTGGCTTATAATTAAGGTCAGACATAGATAAAAATACTTTTGTTAATTTTGATACTGCTGTAATTATAATAAGAAAATTTTCTAAGAAATATCTATTATACATTCGCAGGCAAACTATACATTAAAAACATAAGATTTGCCGAATTAAAAATCTTTAAAAATGTAGTCTATTTAAAAGAAAAATTTTTTAGAACATTTAAACATATATTTTAAGATTGACAAATTAATTAGAAATATAAAAAAACGGTCAAATAATAAAACCATTATCAAGAAAAAAAATAAAATATTATAAATTCCTAAAATAAAAAAAGTCGTTTATTTTCAATAAAAAAAACATCAGCTTCTATTTACATAGTTTGTGGTTTAAACTTTTATGACCGAAAAGAAAACAGAAAACATCCACTTTAACAACGACGCAAAAGACATTTGTCGGAAAGGTAAACTTTGTTTTTTCTAATATGTTTTTTGTTAAATGTGAGATTCTGAGCTTTTCAGATAGCAGGAAAGCGTTTTTTTTTAATGATGACAGCTACCAAATCGTTAAAGTAACTAGTTGATTCAATAAAAAAAACACAAACTTTTCAACATAGCAAAATATTCTAGTTGAATCACAAAATCTCTTTATAAAAGATACGCAACATTATGGTTTGATATATTTCTTATGTTAGAAAAATTCTTAAATAACGCGCTTTCATAAACGATTGATAAATATTCGAAATTAACTATTCGTCTAATAGTTATAAGTAAAACAGTCAAAAAAAATAGCATTGGGAGTAAAAACTACATACTAATTTCATCCGCGTAACTAATTTAAAGATTTTTTTTCTATGTGTATTTTCGTTCTATCTTGTTGGTTTGAGGTTATAATGTTAAAAGTGTCAAAAATGTCACAATGTTAACATTGCATATACAAAATTATGAAAAAAACAAATACTTATCATCAAAATAATAATATTATAAACAAGTATTTCAAAAAAAAGACGCAAACTAAATAAACCCACTAAAAAAATTAAGTCTGAATAATTAAGTGAATATAAATAGTATTAAAAAAATAACTGAAAACTTTTTAAAAAATAAAGTTCAAATTTTAAACAAAATTACGGGTTTTTTTTTGATAAATAAGCCTGAAAGAACTAAAACGTGAATCGTGCGTAGAGTTCAAAAAACGCCTTATAGAGCAGGATAAAAACCTGAAACTCATAAAAATTAAAAAAATGCACCACGGGAAAAAAGCAAGAGTAAAGTTAATGTGGAAAGCGAAAGAAAAAACAAACTATAAAATTAAATAATGCTTTTTCAAAGATTAAAAACAATAATAGCAGTGAGTTTATTAAGAAATATGTTGAGAGAAAACACTCTCTTTACTCTAATATTATTATTGTTTATTTCATTAAAACGTGAGAAATTTTTTGAAATCGCAAGTTTTTCGCCAAATCCCATTTGCTCCCTTTTTATAAAAATATTTTTCTTTTCTTTTTCAATATAGCGACATTTTTTTAAAAACAATTATTAATATTAAAGACTGTTCTTTAAAGTCTTTGTGCAAGCCTTTCACAGTATTATTTGTTCTTATGTAACAAAATCGTCATCAAATACTATTTTCACATTTCATAGGTATTTGGGGTTGATTCTCTGTGTGATGTTGTCTTCGATATAAGTTTCATAAAAATAAAGATATATTATTATTAGTTTTATCTTCAACTCTTATAAAAAATAGCATTGATAAAAAAACACTCTTATCTCGAATACCTCAGATAGACTAAAGCAATTGATGACTTTAAATGTCTTTTAAAAATCAAAACAGTGATCTATAATCTTTTTAATATATTATCGAATTCTTTTGAAAAGACATTTTAAATTAGATGAAAGAAACATTACGATTGCAGGCTCCGAAAAGTAGTTCTTTATAAAATTTTTCGAATCCTTTTCAAAAACGATGATAATAATATGAGGGCTATTTTCATGAATTAAACAAAAAAAACGTTTACATTTTTACAAAAGTGATTTGTGTTTTATTATTTATCAGTACAAAAACACGAGAAAAAACACGATGAATAACAATATATGATATAGAAAAATCAATATAAAATATTATAAGAATAGTTTTAAATGTTTCGTTAACACACCAGCAGAGTTTTGCGAACAAATAAAAACAAAACTCAAAAAAAAATTAAACGTAATCATCTTCAAAAAATTTGCAAATCGAATCTATATTGTTAGTATTATTAGCCTCTTATACTTACTTACATATGCCGCCGTAAATCAATATTTTCAATCCTGTTTGTGTTTCTTGAAAGATCCACATATTTTTTTATCAAAATTACATTTTTTGAGCGAGTTCTGGGTTTTTGGCACGAAAATGATTCCTTTTTTGTTTTATGTAATGTCTTATTAATTATAATCTTTGAGTTTTCGAAAATGTTTCGAGCTCTATTTTTTATATTGTTTCTAAATTTAATTTTTGTATTTCGCCGTTATCGCTGTCATGATTGTGTATCTAGATCAACTCTTCCATTTCATGATCTAAATAACTGAAGCTCGTTATAAAAGAACATTTACAATTTTGGGTTTTACAAAACCAATATAACTTTTCATTTATTTCCGTCTACGATTTAAATAGAAAACCCTTCGCGTCTATATGATCTTTTGGTTTTTGAATTGTTATTTCTCGAACCGGCATCATAAACTTAACTTAAACAATTTTTTTGTCTGTTTTATCTTTAATTCAACTTCAACAATCATTGTTTTTGTGTATTTAATGTTTTTGGCACTTTAAAACAATATTGACAACAAAAAAAAGAAAGATCAGTTTTGGCTTTTATAAAATTATCTATTTTTTGATAAAATTACACTTTTAATATTAATGCAATTTTATAAATATTACATTTTCGATCTTAAAACTACTTGAAAAGATAGTACAAATTAAACATATTATGTATCTTAAATATTCTTCATTTTTTGACTTATTACACTTTTGACATTATGACAACTACACGATTTTGAATCTATTAGAACTAAATAGTGTATGTATACAAAGATAAAACATTTATTAATTTTTATTAGAGAAATATTTTAATTTTGTATTGAATAAACACCCTTTAAATCAGCAGTTAATATTGACCACTTTTTAAAAAAATAGATATTTAAACGATGCTTGAAAATAAAAAAAACATCGGGATAAAATTATATACGACTCTTTGTGATCAAAAAACAAATATTAAATCAAAAGAACAACTTAAAAATGTCTCATCAGATACTTCGACGATTCAAGTTAAAAAAAAGCACGATGTCTACAAAACAATAGTTTTCAAAAACAGAAAAGATTTTCTTCAAAAAAAATATTAAGAAACTGTCTAAAACATCATCAAAAACACAATTCTTGTCAAGATTTTAAATCAATAATCATTTACAGATAAATCTAAAAAACTGTCTCTCAATTTTTTTGAAATAAGAAAGCGTATTTTATCAAAACTAAATATTTTTTTAAGATAATTTTGGTATAAAAAACATATAATTTTTAGTACAAGCAGCTTTTTTGTTTTTTTTATTTTTTTGACAATAAATGTACTCGTATCGATCAAAAATTGAATGATAATATATTTTCAGTAAGAACTAGTACATATTTATAATAAATTTTTTTTTCAATTTCTTTAATTTTACAATTTAATTTTTAAAATGAAAATAACCTTAGAACTGTACGCGATTTTAACCGAAGAACCCAAATGCGTAATTACAATCACTTAAATATTATTGACTCTATGATATAAAAGCAAAAAAAACACTCTATCTTAATAATAAAAAACAATAAAACATACTATATTTAACTCTTAAAATATAGAATGTTTTTTTGGTGTTTTTTAATTCTGTTATATAAAATATTAATTTATATTTTTTGAAAAATTCTGCTTTTTTTTTATGTAAAATTTTTCTTTTCAATTACAAAATTTTTTATAAAATATTTATATATGTATTTTAATAAGTTTAGCCTTGCCTTACTTATTTTTATAAGAAAAAAATAACTAAAACTTTTCTTAACTACACAATAGTGAGCAAATGTAACAGTACTAAAGAAATGATTTTTAAAAACATATTTTTTTTTTTCAATCTAAATTTCTACCAATCTATAAGAAATAATCTAAGTTCATTTATAATACAAGCTAAGTAAAATATAAATGATAAAAGTTTAAAAAGAAGAATGAAGTGATTTGAACCTTACTATAACAAAACCAAAAGTTTATTTCTATACATTTACTAATCTGAAAAACTTTTAAAAAGAAATTAACTAACACATGAAAACATTCACAAAAAAAATTTACTTAAATTACATTTTTTTTACGTTAAAAATGTTTTTGCTACATAAAAAGAGTAGTCAAATTAAATAGCTCGATTTAAACAAAAGAAAATTCATATACTAAAACGTAAAAAGAATGAAGACAGCTTTTTAGATTTAGGTATAAATAATAAAGAGTTAGCTACTAGTTGGATTAAAAGAACTGCTATATATTTACTTAGTAAACTAATAGTCTTAATACATTCCGAAAAACAAAATATTATACAAAAATCAGAGTATGACTTTTCATATATAAATACAACATCAGTTGGTTTCATCAAATACGACAAAATAAATCGTTTAAATATCAGTCACTTAATAAAATAATATTTTATTTCTTTAGAAAAAATTAAAAATTATATTTTAAATGATGAAAATAAAAGTATTAAAAAGATTAGAAAACTCAAGATAAAAATTTTGCTTCTTTTTTTATTTAAAGAATTTCAGATATGCATCGATTTGGTATTATTTATGAAACTGTTTCATTATCAAATATAAAGAACCACTAACATATATTCTGAAAAAACAATTAGCTTTCGAAATAAATATGTCTAGAAAAAAAAGACCTT